>CM018687.1:32829428-33121928 GCA_009363875.1 Mikania micrantha
TAAGCCTTGTTAAAGGCTTTTATAGTTCGGTGAAATTCGGGTTCGTTTCGGTCGCTCGGTTCGCGTTTCCGGAACGTAACGCGTATTTTACGCGGTTTTAACTAAAAAATAGTTATTAACTCATTAAAATGATGAGTTTCAAAATTGTAAAATATAAAATAATTAATATAATTATTTTTACTCTTCGTGTGTTGTCGGATCGTTAAACATTCACAATTTACGTGTATATACCCGCAATCGCGTACGTTTTCCGATCGTATTAAAATATTTAAAGATGTTTAATCGTAATTATAAGTTCAACATTCGTATATTATGGATCGTCACCCATAACTATACTCAGTCTCGCTTACAGATTACGATCTTGGTTGAATTAATTAATTGTTATACTATTCGTCTCAACACTACGCACTAACACTAACCTGTTACACCGAACGCAGTATATGTATAGGGCTCACTCTCGCTGCCCACCACTGTTTCGATATAACAAGTTACTGTTCTTGCTTAGTGAAATCGACTGTAAATAGATAATACATACTTGTTTCTGATTACTAAGATCCTGTAACACACAAGCACACATTATGAACATACTGAAACACATTGATGAACTGAACCATGAATAGACACTGTTCTACACTGTTTACAACTACATGACTATATGCACAAATGTTACAGTCTCCCCTAGTTAAGGGAATTTCGTCCCGAAATTAACTAGCCGAAGATACTGTAAAAAGATGAGGGTACTTAAGCTTCATCTGGTCTTCACGTTCCCAGGTGAACTCAGCACCGCGTTTGCCCTCCCATCGCACTTTCACGATCGGGATACGGCTGCGTTTAAGTTTCTTGACCCCATGATCCATGATCTCAACTGGACGTTCAATGAATTGCATGTTGTTCTGAATCTGTATGTCTTCCAGTGGAATCTGAAACATCATGATCCGCCAAGCATTTCTTAAGATTTGATACATGAAAAGTATCATGAACATTGCTTAGCTCCACTGGAAGTTTGAGTTTGTAGGCTACGGGACCAATCCGTTCCAGGATCTCAAAAGGTCCAACGTACCTTGGTGCAAGTTTCCCTTTCTTCCCGAATCGGACAACGCCTTTCCAGGGAGAAACTTTGAGTAAGACTCGGTCACCCACTTGAAACTCAAGCGGTTCCGACGACGATCAGCATAACTCTTCTGCCGATCTCGTGCGGCCTTAAGCCGTGACTGAATGATTGTGATCTTGTCTGATGTTTCTGAATGAGTTCTGGTCCTACGACCTGTGAGTCACCAATCTCGGTCCAACAGACCGGTGATCGGCACTTTCTACCATATAGAGCTTCGAATGGTGCACATTGAATGCTCGTATGATAGCTATTGTTATATGAAAACTCAATGAGTGGGAGATGAGTGTCCCAACTTCCACCGAAGTCAATGACACAAGAACGGAGCATGTCCTCAAGTGTTTGGATAGTCCTCTCACTTTGGCCGTCGGTTTGGGGATGATACGCCGTGCTAAGATTAACACGCGTTCCCAAAGCCTTTTGCAATGATTGCCAAAAGCGAGAAGTGAAGCGACTATCACGATCAGATATGATTGATGTTGGTGTACCATGACGTGCAATGATTTCGTTGATGTACAATGTGGATAACTTCTCCATCTTGTAATCCTCTCGGATAGGGAGAAAATGAGCAGATTTGGTGAGTCGATCAACGATCACCCAAATCGAATCGAAACCTCTCGGAGTTCTCGGCAACTTTGTTATGAAATCCATGGAAATTTGCTCCCATTTCCATTGAGGAATTTCAGGTTGCTGCAGAAGTCCCGAAGGCTTTTGATGTTCTGCTTTGACCTTTGAACATGTAAGACATTTTCCCACGTACAGTGCTATGTCTTTCTTCATTCCCGGCCACCAGTAAGATGTCCTCAAGTCCTGATACATCTTGTCGGCTCCAGGATGAACTGAGTATCGCGACTTATGTGCCTCATCACAGATGAGTGTGCGCAATTCTTCAGACTTTGGAATCCACATGCGGCCATTGAGATATAACAACCCATCTGATCGAGGTTCTAGTTTCTTCTCAATGCCACAATCCAAGTCTGTTTTGAGTTGATTATCTGTTACTACTTGTTGTTGTGCAATACGAATCAAGTCTTTCAAGTTTGGCTGTGTGTTGATCTCCATGGCTCTAACACGAATTGGTTTGACTGGTTCCTTGCGACTAAGAGCATCCGCCACCACATTGGCTTTACCCGGATGGTAACGAATCTCACAGTCGTAATCAGTTAGAAGCTCAACCCAACGTCGTTGTCTCATGTTGAGTTCTTTCTGATTGAGAATGTGTTGAAGGCTCTTGTGGTCTGTATAGATGACACATTTAGTACCATAAGGTAGTGTCTCCAAATCTTCAATGCAAAGACCACAGCCCCTAACTCAAGGTCATGAGTAGTGTAATTCTTCTCGTGAACCTTGAGTTGTCTTGAAGCATAAGCAATGACCTTGTCCCGTTGCATAAGTACACAACCAAGACCAAGGTTTGAAGCATCACAGTAGACAATGAAATCATCACTGCCTTCTGGAAGACTAAGGATAGGGGAATTGCATAACTTCTGTTTAAGAAGTTGAAATGCATCTTCTTGTTTCTGTCCCCATATAAAAGCTTGACTTTTCTGAGTCAATGTAGTGAGTGGCAAGGCTATCTTAGAGAAGTTTGCAATGAATCTTCTATAATAACCTGCCAAACCCAGAAATGAACGAATCTCTGTTGGAGTAGATGGAGTAGTCCAGTTCTTAATCGCCTCAATCTTGGCTGGATCTACATGAATTCCATCTTTGTTTATGACATGTCCTAAGAAGTGAACCTCCTTTAGCCAAAATTCACACTTTGAGAATTTAGCATAAAGTTGTTCCTCTCTTAGTAGTTCCAAGACTTTCTTCAAATGATCCTCATGTTCTCGTTCTGACTTGGAATAAATCAGTATATCATCAATAAAGACGATAACAAACTGATCCAAGTAAGGCCTGCAGACTCGATTCATCAAGTCCATGAACACTGCGGGTGCATTGGTCAGCCCAAATGGCATAACCACAAACTCATAGTGTCCATATCGAGTCCTAAATGCAGTCTTTGGTATATCCTCATCATTTACTCTTAACTGATGATACCCAGATCGTAAGTCAATCTTAGAGAAGCAAGTTGCTCCCTGTAATTGATCAAACAGATCATCGATCCTGGCAGAGGATATCTATTCTTGATTGTCAACTTGTTCAGCTCACGATAATCTATGCACATGCGAAATGAACCGTCTTTCTTTTTGACAAATAGAACCGGAGCTCCCCATGGAGAGAAACTCGGTCTTATGAAACCTTTGTCTAAAAGTTCTTGAAGCTGACTAGACAGTTCTTGCATCTCAGACGGTGCTAACCGATACGGTGACTTCGCCACTGGGTTTGCTCCAGGGACGAGATCAATTCTAAACTCCACTTGTCGGACTGGTGGTAGTCCAGGCAAGTCTTCTGGAAATACGTCTGGATAGTCTTTGATAACCGGTACGTCTCCAACTGCTTTCTTGTCAGGTTCTTTTCCACCACGTGAGCTAAGAATGCATAAATTTCTTCTTCAGATACTTCCTCGCCTTGATGCACGATACAATCTTCAATTCGCGGCAGGGTTTCTCACCGTAGACTATCATCGTTTCGCCGGACGGTAGGGGAATTCGAATAAGTTTCTCCGAGCATACGATTTCAGCATTATTCTTAGATAACCAATCCATTCCTACTACAACTTCGAAGCTTCCGAGAGTCATAGGAATGAGATCGATAGGAAAAGATGGTCATTTAATCTTAGCTCACAAGCATTTATGATGGAATCTACAACTATGGTTTTACCATTCGCTACTTCTACAGTATAGGGAGCAGTAAGTGTGGATAGTTGCATATTAAGAACAGAAGCAGTATGAGCAGAGATAAAGCTTTTATCAGCACCAGTATCAAATATGATAGGAACATAGTGATATTGATAAGAAATGTACCCGTGATGACTGCCGGCTCTTCACGTGCTTCAGCAGTTCCAATAACGAAAGCACGAGCAACAGCAGTATTGTTGTTGAGTTTCGGACACTGATTTCTGAAGTGTCCCTCTGCCCCACAATTGTAACAAACTCTTCCACCTGTAGCAGCAGAAGTTGTGGCAGCAGTTGTTGCAGCAGCAAGATGAGCAGATCGGCAGTAGCCGCAAGTGTCCCATACGCCCACACTTGAGACACTTCTGCATGGAATAGTGGGTAGATGATGGTACTGGCATTTGGTGCAGAGTGGAAACGAGCCAGTGTACTGCTTTCTGACATTAGCAGGTTGTGGCATAGCAGTGAGGGGAGTAGCATGAGTAGGTGCAGCCGCAGTCAACGCTGCAAAGTTCTTGATTGTCTTCTGTTTCTTCTTCTTGGGATGGTGCTGTTCAGGCTTCTTGCCTTCCTCAATCTGTGCTCTTTTAAATCCCTTTCGGGTGAGCACTCCCGATTTAACATACTCCTCGGTCAGAGTAGCACCGAGTTGAATCGCGGCTTCCAAGGTAGTGGGGTTGTTCCCCATAACAGTTCCTCTAACCACTAGAGGCAAGCCTTCGATGTATTTCTCTATCCTGCGGGATAGAGGAGTAACCAGATGTGGTACCAAAATGCACAACTCATGGAAACGAGTTGTATACTTGGCATTTTCGCCACTATCCTGCACCAGATTCCACATCTCCACCTCCAGTTCTTTAGCTCGTGACGTGGACAAAACTTTTCCACCAGTAAGTTCTTGAATCCATTCCATGGTAAGGCTAGAGCGACCTCACGTCCCCTGGTGTTCTTCTCAGAGTTCCACCAGGTGAGCGCTCCCTTATGAAAGCACTTGAGGCCATCTTGACCTTCAATTTTCAGGACATCCAGTGAAGTCGAGAATGTCTTCGATGCTTTCCAGCCACTGCAGTAGGCCGGTAGCTCCTCAGTACCAGAGTACTTGGAGGCTTAGCATCGTTGAACTGCTTGAAAGTGAAGTTAGCAGTTCCAGTAGTTGTGGCATTTGAGTTATGTGCAGAATCACGGTACTCCCCGAAGATTCTGGGTAATATCAGTGACCATGCCCGGGATCACATCCCTCATGTGAACAGCGATAGCTCGAGCAATCTTGTTGATTTCATCATCATTACCGCTTGTCGAACCCCAGCATTTGGGTCTCGTCGAGGAGGCATTCTACGAATAGAAGCCACAAGCGGGTCAGTAATGAGAATGGATACAATTGAATTTTCATGATAAGGTCAGTAATATATCCATACTACTAGTATTATCATTCAATTGTAATATGATCCAGTACACGTATAAGTTATCAACTTATTTGTATACTTATCATGTGAATATGTACGATGTCTCATGATCTCTCCACCAAACCTACACACTGACACTTTCCCGATATACCGAAAATAGCTTATATATAGGGCTCACTCTCGCTGCCCACCACCGTTTCGGTATATACCACGATCATGCCCTTGCTAGCATTTGGCAACACGTTTGTACTGATTTCCATGTGTTTTCCATTGATTAAGAATCCCATGATCTTTGATCAACTTGAACTATGATTGATTCCATGATTGAACTATGATTATGTTATGCGTGCACTTTCTAACAATCGTTAACATGTAAAGCTAAATCATACGTGTGCTCTACACTTTCCCGTTAATCTATGTTAGTAAGTACCAATGATGTAATCACTTAAGAATTTCACTTAAGGTTTACATTTATGATATGTTCACAACTTGGTTGATTCACCATAATGTCTGGTTCATCCAAGTTTGAATTTCATTATGATTTGATTCCCCAATGATTGTTTCCCAAATGATTGTATCCCCTGTGTTTTGACTAATGTTCCATGTGTCCAGTTGATCCTGAATCCTCACTCCAAATACAAACGCCGGATTTCCCCTAACATACTGAAATAAGCTTATATATAGGGTAAGCTCTCACCGACCCACCACTTACCTCAACACGTCAGCGTTAATCCGTCGTCTATATTTGGGGCTAAGATTCCAACTGTTGATTGATTATGATTATCCCATGATTTCCTCTTGTTCTGTGATTCTGTTTATGATTGTGTAAACCATGGTCCTTAATTTACTAGAAACTAAGACCTTAGGTTTATGTATATGTGTCCTAGGTTAGTCAACCTAGTTTCCCAATACTTACAGTACTGAGCATAATGATTTCCTGTGAGAACTTCAACTAAAGAATACTGTTACACAGATTCTAAGTTATAAAGTTCCTATGATAATGAACGCCTGATAATGATAACAATGATAACAATGACAAGGATTTCAAATCTAAGTTCTAAATTAATAGACCTCAACCTTTGAATTCCTATAGTGATATGACAAGGATCTCAATCCAAGTTCTAAGTTAATAGATCTTGATCTTTGAATCCTATAATGAATATGACAAGGATCTCAAATCCAAGTTCTAAATTAATAGATCTTGACCTTTGAATCCTATAATGAATATGACAAGGACTTTAGATCAAAGATAACCATCTTTGCCTCTAAATCCCATAATGAATATGACAAGAAATTCATATCAAAGATACTGAAACTACAGATCTTTGCCTCTGAATTTCTATAATGATCTCTGTGTGAGAATTTCAGATCAAGGATACTAAGAATACAGATCCTTGCCTCTGAAATCCTTAAATGCATATGTGTGAGAATTTAATTCGGTTTCTAAAATCATAGAAGTCCGATTCAAATTCTTTGACTCGATGTCTAATCTTAGAAGAATGTCCCTAAGATCTTTCAAGCTTATTGTAGACTTAATGCTCACTTAAGTTACTTAGATCCTAAGTATCCTCAAGCCTATAGCACTTAGTCCTATTGGGTAGCTTAGGTTATAGTCTAGGTCATTAATCATTGGGTTTTTCCTAGTTCTCTACAACCTTGGCTCTGATACCAACCTGTCACACCCCTGCGCCGCGTGCGGAATCCACGGCGCGGTGACGTATGATCAGTTGAATCATGCACAAGTATTGAATAAGAACAACCACAATGGATTACTAAGTTGCATAATGTTTAGACAATTGTTTAGTTACAGACAATCTATCTACCAAAAGAAAGACAACTACAGACCCAAAATATAGTTACAAAATAAGACTCCAAACAAGACAATTAAACATTTAGGATTTAATGTGTTTCTAATCCATCCTAGCATGTTTCTTCATCTTGTTCTATCTTAGAATGGTCTCCTTAGTTGTCCCTGAGATTGTCTTAAACCTGATTTCCTGAAACACGTGAAAAGTAACTGTCAACTACAGACGTAGTTGGTGAGAACAATAGGTTTAAACATTTGTAAACATGAGTTATATGATATAAGACATAGGTAAGTTAAAGCATCATAAGATTCACACGGATGAGCTGCAACCCAAACTAACATCAAGTAAGAAAATGAGTGTAAACAGTCCAATCACTGTTTGCACATGAGTCAACATCTAATATCAAGTCCCAAACCACGTTTGGAGTTAGATAATATGTCAACAGTTTTGAATAAACCATATGTAACCGAAATCTGCAGTTAGTTTATAAAACAGATTTAAAAACTAACTGCAGCAATCGGCCTGCCCCAATGTATGTGTCCGCTTTCCCTTGTTGTGATCACCCAGTACTAACGCTAATGAATATGATACTTGATGGGTTTATAAGTTTGTTTACAACAAATGACACCATGTTTTCTGAATCTTACTTTAACCGGATGTGTTAATGTCTTATTGAAAACCTGGATTTAACTCCACGAGTTGAATCCTTTGTTTATGTAACATGAAATGAGTCTCTTGATTTGAATACCATGATGTGAACAACTTGACTTGAATACCATGTTTTGAACCAATGAGTTTGAATACCATGTTTTGAACCATTGAATTTGAATACCATGTTGTGAACCACTTGTTTTGAATATCATGATGTGATGACCTTGTATAACAACAAGGTTTATAGCAAAAGAAAGGTTGATGAAATCATTTGTTTAAAAATGTTTATCCTTTAAAAGATCATTTGAGTAAAACTGTTAATAAACCTTTCAAGAAAACATTTTAAAATCCTTTTTAGTAATAAGGGTTTAATAGTAAATAATTCCTTTAAAACAGTTGACAATTTCCTTAAACAGTTGAAGAATCACTTGGATTCATAGGATAAACCTGTAATGTTTATGAATGCACATACACTGTGCAATGAAACAAGATTGAAATAGCGGTTTTGATCACGTGTTCCACCCCAAAACAGTTATAAAACAGTAAAAGAGGGGCTAAAGTTCTCACCTGTCTGCAGTAGACTCTGAACTAAAACAGATAGCAAGTAGCAAACAGGACTTCTAATTGTTTCCTATAGCATTGTAATCATACATAAGATATAGGATTTATAATTGTATAGACGTTGATTCATTGATTGACTTGTGTTCTCATGATTTGATTGTTGTGAAAACTTGAATGTTATGATTTGAATCTCTTGATTGATCATGGGTCCAAGAAACTTATGAAATGTTCTTTGATGCATAATTCATATGCATAAAATGATATTTGTTTAAGAATTTGATAGCCATTGATTACCATTTGTTGTGAAAAGATGTTCAATTGATTTCAAGTCTTGTGATTGTGAATTCATCTTAAAATTAAGCTAAGTTTAGTTATAAACTTAAACTCAATAAGATCGAATTACAATCTACTTTGAGTAATGGCCTATGATGGGCCTTAAGCCCAATAAATCATAGTGGGCTAAATCAAAGTTCTATGGCCTCTTAGGTTAACAAAGGCCATTTGGGTGTGCTAGGAAGCCCATTAGAGGTGGTGTTGGCCCAACACTTGTACATAAACCGTGTATCGCGCCAAACACAATAGTAAACAATTTAGAATCGAAATGACCGAGTGGTCTTGAATTGGGCCTAAAGGATATGAGTCGGGCCATCCCATGTTTATGTAGGTCATATAATCTTCCAAGGTATTATTGGGCCACTTACTAATGGGATTGGGCCGAGTATGGTGGAATTGGGCCGAAAATCTAATGGGCTGCCAACTTTGGCAGCGAACCCTCCCCCATTTCTGCTAAGGTTCGGCTAATGCAATCCCATAGTTCGTCTATCATGATTCACGAACCATGCAAGGGTTCGGCTTCGGAGAGTGAAGGGCCGAGGGTTCGTTGACATCAGGGTTCGTCCAAGAGTTCGGTCCTGATGATGGTTCGTGAAGTATAAACGGATGAAGGGTTCGGTATCTCCCTAAGGCTCGCAGCAGGTTTGTACAATGTGCAGGGTTCGTAGGCATGCATGGGTTCGTGAAAGGATTTTCATGCAGGGTTCGTCACCTGAACATGGTTCGGCTCACTCTACTGGTTCGTGTAAGACAATTAGGGTTCGTAGAAGGCTTGATGATCGACCACAGGCTCGTGAGATCCCCTATGGGTTCGGCAGCATGTTACACGAACCATGTAAGTTCGTGGAATCCCATTAGGGTTCGGTCAGCTGCAAACAAAGGTTTGGCTGACGAACCTGTTATCATCATCATCAACCTCATCGAACACCTGCACTCCAAGCTTCGATCTAAGCTGTCCTATCATCAGGGAGTGTAGTTGGAGGTGCGAAAATAAGTTTTGTGATGTAGAGATCGGCCATATGTTGAATTTCATGAACACACACCAAAAACCCTATTTTCCCGAGACTTCAAGATCAAATACCTCGAGATTGGCTGGATGAATCTGTGTAAATCTTGTACTTTCGAGTAGATAATGTTGAGAGCTTCGCGTGGACACCAAGAACGTCGAAGTCCGTTGAGAAATAAGCGAGTTACGCGCGTTTAAAGTTCGGTTTTTCTAGAGAGAGAGGGAGTGGACGAAAATTTAGAGAGAGAATGGGTTGGTGGTGTAATGAATGCAAGAGTAAGCCTTGTTAAAGTCTTTTATAGTTCGGTTGAAATTCGGGTTCGTCTCGGTCGCTCGGTTCGCGTTTCCGGAACGTAACGCGTATTTTACGCGGTTTTAACTAAAAATAGTTATTAAACTCATTAAAATGATGAGTTTCAAAATTGTAAAAATATAAAATAATTAATATAATTATTTTTACTCTTCGTGTGTTGTCGGATCGTTAAACATTCACAATTTACGTGTATACCCGCAATCGCGTACGTTTTCCGATCGTATTAAAATATTTAAAGATGTTTAATCGTAATTATAAGTTCAACATTCGTACTATTATGGATCGTCACCCATAACTATACTCAGTCTCGCTTACAGATTACGATCTTGGTTGAATTAATTAATTGTTATACTATTCGTCTCAACACTACGCACTAACACTAACCTGTTACACCGAACGCAGTATATGTATAGGGCTCACTCTCGCTGCCCACCACTGTTTCGATATAACAAGTTACTGTTCTTGCTTAGTGAGATCGACTGTAAATAGATAATACATACTTGTTTTCTGATTACTAAGATCCTGTAACACACAAGCACACATTTTGAACATACTGAAACACATTGATGAACTGAACCATGAATAGACACTGTTCTACACTGTTTACAACTACATGACTATATGCACAAATGTTACATTTCTGAACCTTACTTTAACCAGATGTGTTAATGCCTTATTTGATAACATGAATTGAAAACCTAGATTTAATTCCACGAATTAAATCCTTTGTTTTGAATACCATGAAATGAACCACTTGATTTGAATACCATGATGTGAACCACTTGATTTGAATACCATGATGTGAACCACTTGAATTGAATACCATAAAATAGTGACCTTGTGTAACAACAAGGTTTATAACAAAAGAGTTTATAAATTCCTTTATTTATACATTTGAGTAAATCGGTTACAAAACAGTTCAAATATTCTTTATAAAACCTTTTTAGTGATAAGAGTTTAATAATTGATAATTCCTTTAAAACAGTTGGTGAATCCCTAGGATTCGTAAAATGAACCCATAACGTTTATAAGAATACACACACCTTGTGTAATGAAATATGATTGTAAACGATTGGTTTGATCACGTGTTCCACCCCAAAACAGTTATAAAACAGTAAAAGAGGGCTAAAGTTCTCACCTGTCTGCAGTAGACTCTGAACTAAAACAGATAGCAAGTAGCAAACAGGACTTCTAATTGTTTCCTATAACATTGTAATCGTACATAAGATATAGGATTTATAATTGTATAGACTTTGATTCATTGATTGACTTGTGTTCTATTGAACTTGATTAACACTTGATTACTTGATCATGATTATGATTGTTGTGTAAACTTGAAAATCATGCTTTGAATCACTTGATTGATCATGGGTCCAAGAAACGAATATGAAATGTTCTTTTGTGCATAAATCTTATGCATAAAATGATAATTGTTTGTGAACATGATAGCCATTGATTATCGTGGGATTTGACATAAATGTTAACATTGTATAAGTCTTTGTGATTTTGATTTAAATTCCCTAATTAGGCTAAGTTAACACTTAACCCAATCATGATCAATTCTCCACATTCAACTTGTGAGTCAACATTGGACCATAAGCTCATAGATTCATGGTAGGCTTAATCAAAGGCCATGGCCATTTAAAATACCATGGGTCAATTGAATGTGGTGTTGGGCCCAGTGAATGTGATGTTGGCCTAACAACGAGTATATAACCCTTGTAACAAGCCAAAGACGATATCAACCCGATTAAAATCTTAGTGGGCCGAATGGAATTGAATTGGGCCTAAAGGATTTGAGTTGGGCCAACCCGTGTATATGTAGGCCATGTAAGATTCCAAGGTGATCTAGGGCCATCTAAAGATCTTAATGGGTCAAGCTATTTCAATTGGGCTTGATCTTAACTATTGGGCCGAGTACTAATAAAATTGGGCCGAGTATGGTGGGGTTGGGCCGAATGGCTGATGGGCTGCCCACATCTAACAGCGAACCTTTTAGGTTTGAGGCTAGGTTCGCCGGTCAAGACCACCACCAAGGTTCGGTCAAGATTAATTAGCCAAGGTTCGTTCATGGTGAGCTGTTCAAGAGTTCGGCTAATGGCTGATGAACATGCGGGTTCGCCTATGTTGCAACAGAAGGGTTCGTTCATCATGCATCAAGGTTCGCTAGGTGGTTGAAGGTTCGGCTGGATTCGCCTCTGCATGCGGGTTCGTGGCCAAGTAGGGTTCGTGTGTGTGATGATGATGATGGTTCGTCGCAAGGAAGGGTTCGTGAGGGTCCCTAGGGTTCGGCTAGTCGGGCAACGAACCATGTGGGTTTGTTAGGGTTCGCCTCACACAACTGGTTCGGCCAAGGAACCCTAGCAGGTTCGTTCCACTGCTGATGTTGATGAGCGACTCCCGAACCTGTCATCTTCATCACCATTCGACTTTCTTCCTTTGATCTAACCATTCCCATGCCTCTAATCCTCATCTCCGAACACTCGCAAGTGGTTATCTCGACAGATAATGAGCAAGGACCGGGTATAGGTCGAGTTTTAACAATTACACATATGAAAACCCTAATTTCCAGATTTTTCAAACTCAAATACCTCAAGATTCCGTGGTTAAAACTCCAGATCCCTTGTACTTCTGCGTAGAGAATGTCGAGAGCTACGCGTGGACACCAAGAACACCGAAATCCGTTGAGAAACGAAGGAGATACGCGCGTTTGAAGTTCGGTTTTCTAGAGAGAGAGAGGATAGACGGGATTTCTAGAGAGAGAAGTGGTTGTTGGAGAATTAAATGAGAAAATGGCCCTCTTTAGGGCTTTTATAGCCCGTGTGGTATTCGGGTCCGTTTCGGTCGCTCGGTTCGCGTTTCCGGAACGTAACGCGTGTTTTACGCGGTTTTAAATAAAAAGGGTTGTTAAACTCAAATAAATGATGAGTTTCAAAATTGTAAAAATATAAAATAATTAATATAATTATTTTTCTCTTCATGCGTTGTCAGATCGTTAAACATTCACAATTACGTGTATACCCGCAATCGCGTACGTTTTTCGATCGTATTAATTATTTAAAGTCGTTTAATCATAATTATAAGTTCAACATTCGTATCATTATGGATCGTCACCCATAACTATACTCAGTCTCGCTTACGTATTACGATTCTTGTTGAATTAATTAATTGTTATAATATTCGTCTCAACACTACGCACTAACACTATCCTGTTACACCGAACGCAGTATATATATAGGGCTCACTCTCGCTGCCCACCACTGTTTCGATATAACAAGATACTGTTCTTGCTTAGTGAACTCGACTGTAAATAAGTAATACATACTTGTCTCAAGAAATAATGATTCTAACACACAAGCACATAATGAACACATGAATCACATTGATTTTCTGGACATTGACACACACTGTTCTAACACTGTTTACGACTACCATGACTAAATGCACAAATGTT
Organism: Mikania micrantha; assembly: GCA_009363875.1. NCBI lineage: Eukaryota > Viridiplantae > Streptophyta > Magnoliopsida > Asterales > Asteraceae > Mikania > Mikania micrantha. Next base: position 32,842,846 of record CM018687.1, read on the forward strand.
ACATCTTTGGACTTCAAAAACATGGTGTTTTCAGTATAATTGCAAAGTCTTTACGTGCTTCAGTTACAATTTTATGCCAAAGTAAGGTCGTAACTCAATCTCGAATCTTTGGATTCCCAAAACACGCGGTTTGCAGTACAAGTACAAAGGTTTTACGCGTTTAAACTACACTAAAATGCCTTAGTGTGTTGACAACGCCTCTTCAAGTCCTTGGATTTCGAAAATCGGGGGTTTGCAAAACATTTAGAAAGTGTTTATAAGCATCAATTACCATCATATGATTAGTTGAGTCCTTAACCCCATTTAAGGTTTTTTATTATTAAAGCTCGGGGTGCAACACAATTACAAAGAGTTTACGAAATTATTCTGTAATCATATTCTTAGGTGAGCCTTCATACGTTCTCAAATCCTCAGAATTCAAAAACCGAGTGTGTGTAATACTAATACAAAGTGTTTTCGTGCTTTAGTTGGAACGACATGAGTACGTAAGTTAATATCCATTTTCAAATCATTGGTTTCCTAAATGTCGGGGTTTGCAAGCCAATTTCGAAGTGTTGGAGTGCTTCAATTCCAAGGATATGCTTAAGTAAGTTCATACACCCATTTCAAATCTTTGTATTTCTAAAAGTTGGTGTTTGTAACTCAATTACAAAGCGTTTACATGTTTAAATTGCAAGGATATGCTTAAATGAGTTGATAACATCTTCTTTAAATCTTTGGACTTAAAAAACATGGTGTTTTCAGTATAATTGCAAAGTCTTTACGTGCTTCAGTTACAATTTTATGCTAAGTAAGGTTGTAACTCAATTGTCGAATCCTTGGATTCCCAAAACTCGCGGTTTGCCGTACAAGTACAAAGATTTTACGCATTTAAACTACAATAAAATGCCTAAGTGTGTTGACAACGCCTCTTCAAGTCCTTGGATTTCGAAAACCGGGGGATTGCAAAACAATTAGAAAGTGTTTACATGCATCAATTACCATCTTATGATTAGTTGAGTCCTTAACCCCACTTAAGTCTTTTTATTTTTAAAGTTCGGGGTGCAACACAATTAAAAATAGTTCACGACATTAAACTGCAATCATATTCTTAGGTGAGCTCTTCATCCGTTCTCAAATCATCCGAATTAAAAAACCGAGGGTATGCAATACATTTGCAAAGTGTTTGCGTGCTATAGTTGGAACGACATGAGTACCTAAGTTAATATCCATTTTCAAATCATTGGTTTCCTAAATGTCGGGGTTTGCAAGCCAATTTCGAAATGTTGGAGTGCTTCTATTCAAAGGATATGCTTAAGTAAGTTCATACACCCATTTCAAATCTTTGTATTTCAAAAAGTTGGTGTTTGTAACTCAATTACAAAGCGTTTACGTGTTTAAATTGCAAGGATACGCTTAAATGAGTTCATAACCCCTTCTTTAAATCTTTGGACTTCAAAAACATGTTGTTTTCAGTATAATTGCAAAGTCTTTATGTGCTTTAGTTACAATTTTATGCCTAAGTAAGGTCGTAACTCAATGTCGAATCCTTGAATTCCCAAAACTCACGGTTTGCAGTACAAGTACAAAGGTTTTACGCGTTTAAACTACACTAAAATGCCTTAGTGTGTTGTCAACGCCTCTTCAAGTCTTTGGATTTCGAAAATCGGGGGTTTGCAAGACAATTATAAAGTTTTTATAAGCATCAATTACCATCATATGATTAGTTGAGTCCTTAACCCCATTTAAGTTTTTTTTATTATTAAAGCTCGGGGTGCAACACAATTACAAAGAGTTTACGAAATTAAACTGTAATCATATTCTTAGGTGAGCCTTCATACGTTCTCAAATCCTCAGAATTCAAAAACCGAGTGTGTGTAATACTAATACAAAGTGTTTTCGTGCTTTAGTTGGAACGACATGAGTACATAAGTTAATATCCATTTTCAAATCATTGGTTTCCTAAATGTCGGGGTTTGCAAGCCAATTTCGAAGTGTTAGAGTGCTTCAATTACTAGGATATGCTTAAGTAAGTTCATACACCCACTTCAAATCTTTTATATTTCAAAAAGTTGGCGTTTGTAACTAAATTACAAAGCATTTACGTGTTTAAATTGCAAGGATACGCTTAAATAAGTTCATAACCCTTTTTTTAAATCTTTGGACTTCAAAAACATGGTGTTTTCAGTATAATTGCAAAGTCTTTACGTGCTTCAGTTACAATTTTATGCCAAAGTAAGGTCGTAACTCAATCTCGAATCTTTGGATTCCCAAAACACGCGGTTTGCAGTACAAGTACAAAGGTTTTACGCGTTTAAACTACACTAAAATGCCTTAGTGTGTTGACAACGCCTCTTCAAGTCCTTGGATTTCGAAAATCGGGGGTTTGCAAAACATTTAGAAAGTGTTTATAAGCATCAATTACCATCATATGATTAGTTGAGTCCTTAACCCCATTTAAAGTTTTTTATTATTAAAGCTCGGGGTGCAACACAATTACAAAGAGTTTACGAAATTAATCTGTAATCATATTCTTAGGTGAGCCTTCATACGTTCTCAAATCCTCAGAATTCAAAAACCGAGTGTGTGTAATACTAATACAAAGTGTTTTCGTGCTTTAGTTGGAACGACATGAGTACGTAAGTTAATATCCATTTTCAAATCATTGGTTTCCTAAATGTCGGGGTTTGCAAGCCAATTTCGAAGTGTTGGAGTGCTTCAATTCCAAGGATATGCTTAAGTAAGTTCATACACCCATTTCAAATCTTTGTATTTCTAAAAGTTGGTGTTTGTAACTCAATTACAAAGCGTTTACATGTTTAAATTGCAAGGATATGCTTAAATGAGTTGATAACATCTTCTTTAAATTTTGGACTTAAAAAACATGGTGTTTTCAGTATAATTGCAAAGTCTTTACGTGCTTCAGTTACAATTTTATGCTAAGTAAGGTTGTAACTCAATTGTCGAATCCTTGGATTCCCAAAACTCGAGGTTTGCCGTACAAGTACAAAGATTTTACGCATTTAAACTACAATAAAATGCCTAAGTGTGTTGACAATGCCTCTTCAAGTCCTTGGATTTCGAAAACCGGGGGATTGCAAAACAATTAGAAAGTGTTTACATGCATCAATTACCATCTTATGATTAGTTGAGTCCTTAACCCCACTTAAGTCTTTTTATTTTTAAAGTTCGGGGTGCAACACAATTAAAAATAGTTCACGACATTAAACTGCAATCATATTCTTAGGTGAGCTCTTCATCCGTTCTCAAATCATCCGAATTAAAAAACCGAGGGTATGCAATACATTTGCAAAGTGTTTGCGTGCTATAGTTGGAACGACATGAGTACCTAAGTTAATATCCATTTTCAAATCATTGGTTTCCTAAATGTCGGGGTTTGCAAGCCAATTTCGAAATGTTGGAGTGCTTCTATTCAAAGGATATGCTTAAGTAAGTTCATACACCCATTTCAAATCTTTGTATTTCAAAAAGTTGGTGTTTGTAACTCAATTACAAAGCGTTTACGTGTTTAAATTGCAAGGATACGCTTAAATGAGTTCATAACCCCTTCTTTAAATCTTTGGACTTCAAAAACATGGTGTTTTCAGTATAATTGCAAAGTCTTTATGTGCTTTAGTTACAATTTTATGCCTAAGTAAGGTCGTAACTCAATGTCGAATCCTTGGATTCCCAAAACTCACGGTTTGCAGTACAAGTACAAAGGTTTTACGCGTTTAAACTACACTAAAATGCCTTAGTGTGTTGTCAACGCCTCTTCAAGTCTTTGGATTTCGAAAACCGGGGGTTTGCAAAACAATTATAAAGTTTTTATAAGCATCAGTTACCATCATATGATTAGTTGAGTCCTTGTGACACCCGGCAATTTCAGACTAGGTAATGGTTCATTTTAAAACATCTGGTTTGATTTTTATTGATTAAATCTTGAGTTTGAACGTAATGATATAGTTAGGGTTGTTGATTATTGCCTAGATGATGGCTAGGATTGATTTTGAATGACAAACTCAAACTGTTAACGGGTAAATTATTGTTTTGAGACGTTGTAATGCCCGGTTTGCATGGGATCATAATAATGGTTGTAATGGTTTAAACCATTTGATTATGACTATGTAAATGATTAGTTTGATTAATCCTTGTCATGCAAAACACTCGGTTGGGCACACCGACACTTGGAGTTGTATGGGATACAACACACCACAAAACACTCGGTTGGGCACACCGACACTTGGAGTTGTATGGGATACAACACACCACAAAACACATACTCACACCTATATGGTTATAGGTGCCTACTAGCGGGATTGCTAGCATTCGCAGACGCGAACACACAAACACACCGGAACTGCTAATCAGGTGAGTTCACGGCCCCTTTTCTACCTTTGGGGGAGAAAACATTGCATGATAAACTGTTTTTGGAAAACAACTCATTTCATTTATGTATGGACATGCTTTATCACTATATGTATATGTGTGGACCACATCACAACTAAAAGTCCTCGCGATACTCCACGGACCGTTAGTAGCGCGTAGCGCCTAGCGTGGTAATCTTGAATAGTACTATTTGGGCCTGACAAGCCCCACCCATCGCGCCTGGGAGGCCAACCCGACTTGAGTTCGGAATGGGTGCAATATTGACCAACACTTTGCCATTGTCTTGTGATGGACATGGCGGGAGGCACAACTGTCAGCTTCGGTACGACCCCACATATAATATAACTGTATTGACTAGCTATCAATCGATACTGCATTGTAATGATACATAAATAACAACTCTTACTGTAACATTGGATGTTTACTGCTTATGATAAACCTGTGCTCTCACCAACCTTTGTGTTGACCCTTTTACTCGCATGTTTTCTCAGGTAACTAAGACACGCTCACAAGGATTAGGATGCTAGGCTGGAGTCGCATGCATCTGCTTAAATGTCTTAGTATATTTTGAGAACATATATCTATTTGACATGTTATGTAATATTAAACACCTTTTAACGTTTACGCAAACTGAAATCTTATGTTTTGTTTTGAAAACCGTTTTATGAATGCTTCCGCTGAACATGAATTTTAAATCTGTTTTGGTTAGCTTATACATTACTTCCGCAACTCTGATATTACTAAACTGTTTTATCCAAATTCTTGGATGTACGTACATAACCAGACATATAGGTCTCGCATGTTGTGTGACCGGAGACTGCGATCCTGACAATCTGCCTACGCTCGCGCCCCAGCAGGGACGGGGTTTCTTGGGGTGCGACAGATTGGTATCAGAGCCTCCGGTTATCGCGAATTAGGTTTGCGTTTAGTGAACTTAGTCTATAACCACTAGTCTCCACACTACACTTAGTGCCTAGTATTGTGATACTTGCACACATGTCACATCTTGTATGCATTACGTTCATCATCGCATGTGACTACCCATGACGGGGAGAGTCGATAGCTCTACATGTTCTTAACAGTACCTACCGCACTCACTACATTAGTCATTGGACAAACACTAACACTTATTCTTGCTATGAAGATCATGGCTGGAAGACGTGGAGGACGCAGGAATGCAGGTGGACGTGGAAACATCAACCTGACGCAAGCTGAGCTGAACGCACTCATTAACGAGCGAGTTGAGGAGGTACTTGCTGCACGGGAAGCTGCCCGCAATCAAAATCCACTGAACCAAGGTGATGAATCGGTTCATATTCATCTTGCATCACAATCATTCGTTTCCAATTCAACACGTTTGCCCGATACCTAATTCAACTTTATTCTCTGCATATCACAGGAGCAAATCCTAACCCTCCTCTCTGCACGTTCAAGATGTTTCTGGACTGCAAACCTCACTCATTCAGCGGCACTGAGGGAGCTGTTGGGTTATTGCGTTGGATTGAAAAGGCAGAATCAGCCTTTGCCATGAGTAACTGCAGGAATGATGACAGGGTCAAATTCGCTGCAGGGACATTTGAGGGAGCTGCCCTCACATGGTGGAATGCTAATGTGCAAAACTTAGGGCTCGATGCAGCCAACGCCCTACCTTGGGATGACTTTAAGAGGATGCTGAACCGCGAATACTGTCCTCGCGGTGAAGTGCAGAAACTGGAAACGGAATTCTGGAACCATAAGATTATTGGTTCCGAGGTCGAGGCTTACACAGCTCGATCGTATGAGCTGGCACACTTGTGTCAGGAAATGGCAACCCCACCCTTCAAACATATAGAGAAGTATATTGATGGATTGTGTAACAACTGTAAGAAAAATCCCAACAAACTTAAACATTAAATTGTAAGAAATTTAGGCCCAATAAGATATTAAGGCCCAAATATGTCCATTAAGATTTCTATATATGAAACAAAGCTTAAATAATTAATCTTGAACTAGAATCAAGTTTATAAACTAAGTCTGACAAGTTTTAAAATTTAATAATCGTAAGAACAAATGAAAGAATAAATGAAAGAATAATATTTAATATAATTATATATTAAATGATCCCTTTATACTTAAATAACTGATTAAGACAATCATATGCAATGCACACTTGTGCAAACAGATGTGTTATAAAACTGTATTTAACACATGTTTAACGAAATTAACCATTTAAACGTACTAATGTCTGAATCGAGGCAAAAAGTATCATTAAATAATTAATTATTAAGATCAATAATATTGAAAAGGAAATGAAGACATTTGGATCATGAAAACCTTAAATCAGACAAACATGTCTTATACGCGATGTTAAAGTTTTACATATCATCAAATTAAACAATTATGCTTATACCTACACACACACACCTATATATATATATATATATATATATATATATATATATATAGACACACACATAGATAAATAACTATGTAAACCCACAACATACATACATACACGACATACATGTACACATATACATGCGTACGGTATTGACACATACACAAGTATTCATTCATAGGTATACATACACACACACATAAAAACCATCCAATTGTGTATCTATATATTAAAATACCTAAAATATAAATATATATACTTTATACACACTCATACTCAAGATCCACCACCTCACTACCCAATCCTCACTCTATATCCCTTCAAAGATTCTTTTTACTTTTCTGCCAGCTTTCATCAGTAACTTCCAGACCCTATATCTCGAGCTACACAGCACCAAATGACTCCATTCCTTTTTGAAAATACTCTTCAATCTCCTCCTCAAAAGTTCCAAGTGGTCTCATTCTTTTCCATGAAGATTTCGACCCTCAAACAGCCATCCAACCCAGACTGCGTAGAAACCGACCTGCATGTCTATCCCCTCTTCATCAACGATTTTAAGGTACCAAATGAAATCCAAATTGAACCATTATTTTTCTGAAATCCTTGGACTTCAGTGTACTTCATTTTTTGTTCAATCCCCAGGAGCATATGAGTCCCATAAGAGACTGTAAATTACTCAAAAACATTGAACAAGTGCAGCAACATCACATGCAAGACTTGAATCTTCATTATTCATTGATTTATCGAGCTTTTGGCCTCAAACACTTCCAAGACATCATTATGGCAGATATTTTGGGTTCATTTGAAGGTCATAACATCCCCATCAACCATCTCCTTCTATCATACTTCAAGAACTAGGTAAGAAACATGCATTTTGAATTCAAAAGCTCACTTTTCTCATGTTTTTGCACACTATCTTCTACTCCTTATGATCCACAACCAAGACCAGATTTTAAACATAAAATAAGCATAATTTTAAAACTCAAAAATCGTGGATATAGAAGCCATAGACAAAAGTCTTGCTTGCAAGTAAGTTGCATGCATAAAACATGGTTTTCGAAGCGCAAAACTATCACTTTTGCGCATCTACTCATTCTAAGCCTTTCTTATATGTTTTTGTTCGTAAATCACAGCCTCTAAACCTCTGGAAATCAGCCTCAAATCAAGATCCATCAAAGGGTAAGAACCTAAACCTCATATGCATATGTTAAAGACCATGCATGTATTTAAAAATGGAAAATACAACTTTAAATTAATAAATATGTGTGTTATGATTTTTGAACAGGTTATATTGTCATAATATACCTGAAAATAAGATTGAAATAAAGAAGTCATGAATATTAAAATGTTGCATGATGGTTTATTAGCTAAAACTTTGATTTATATGTGTAAATAGATCATAAAATAGGAAATATTATGTATACAAACATACTGGACGAATAAATTACCAAAGCAGGTCCATAATAATATAAAAATATTACACAAAAATTTGGGGTATTTATTGATATACCCAGAAGAAGTTATAGATTTTATAAAATCTCTATAAAACTTGCTAAAATAGACAAAAATAGCATCTGAGGGATAAAAATATTAATTAAAATTTAATTCAGTATTAATATATTAATAAGACCTGATAAAAATATTGAAACTAAAAATAGATGGTTTAACCTAATTATTTTCCATTTAATGTGTTAAAATAGAGTAAAAATACTAAATAAATTTATAACTGTCTTAAATATGAAGTAAATATTTTTCCCAGAATGTTAATCATACAAGGATGTTCCCGTAAAAAGTTGGTAATTTTTGGTAACTGATAAGTATTTATTTTGATATTTAGTATATTAAACAGTTTAAAAACCATTTAAAATAGTAAACGATCTCTAAAAATTATAAAATTTTTACAGTAACCTAAGGACACGATTATTACACTGTACAAACAGTTTGGTAAATTTTAGAGACCAAGAAGTATTTATTATAATATTTTAAGTATTAAAGACTATTAAAACAGTTTAAAATAGTAAACGAGCTGTAAAAATTCTGAAAATTATGCAGGAGCATAAAAATATGCGTGCAAGATCATACACATATTTTCGAAATTTTTGGAGATCAGAATCATTATCAGTGAATTTTTGAGGACTTTAAACATATAAAAACAATGTATGATACAAGATTTAAATATAAAAATAATAGGGAAATAATATATAACAATTTTCCCAGACCCTTTACTGAATAAAAATGAATATTAAACTTTTATAAAAATTTATCAATTTTACAAAGTAACTTAAATTCATTTAAAGGATAACAAAATTTTGTAAGAATGAGAACACTTATATTAATGGTAACATGTACAAACTATTTTATTCAAGACCATTTGTGTGGATACTTATATACAAACAAGAATAAATATAAATTCATAATTTAAAAAAAAAAGAATAATTAAAGACTTTCAAAACGACGATTTCAAGAACCGAGATAATAAGACAAAAGTGTATAAGCATAAAATGATAAAACTTAATGAACGACGTGATACATTTACACAAATATGGCATGAGTATTTACTAAGGGTTTGAAATATACACTAGGCAACTGAACCAATCAAGGCAAACCGACCAATCAATCATCAGTCAATTAATCGAGCACCATTAATAGCACAGGTGAGTTCATGTGATCCCTTTTCTATTTACTGTTTTGGGATACTGAAAGCATGCTCTAAACTGTTTATTTAACTTTATATGTGATAATGAACGTACCGTTCAAATTAATTGCTTCCCCTAGACATGAAGCATAATATACAACCATTAACTCACAGGATGAGCCAGTGAGTATATGGGTAGTACTACTTGGGGAATCCCCCACGCACAGTGGCCCGAAAGGGTGGCCCTACATAAATAGGGTTGAAACCCCACTGAGGTTAATGATAACCGTTGTGGCATATATTCATCATGATACATTTACACCGAGGACATGAACGGGTCTCGGAATGGGAAGTAGATTTCGGGTGGCCATGTCACGGGCTAACAGTGTATGAGGCAGACGCCTGGTCATGGCACAGGGTTGGTTGTATTGTTTTTGAATTATCACATGCATTTATTATTGTGTCTATATACTAAAACTTGTGAGCTCACCAACTTTATAGTTGACGTATTTTAGCATGTCTTTCAGGTAATTAGAAACAGGTATGACTTGGATACAAGGTTGCTTGAACATGAACACTACATGGAAAACAAGAACTTGGCTTAAAGATTAATAAAGTGTGTTGATGCCTGGATGGACCCAATAACTCTAGAAAATATTCCACTAGTTAAATCATATTTTGGATTTGTTGTAAACAAATTAGATACTTAGACTAAACCTTTGGTTGAATTGTAATATATTTATTTTGTCTTCCGCTACTTTGTGTTTTGAATCAATCGTTAGTCAAGCCCATTGCTTGGGTTGTGACAGGTTGGTATCAGAGCCAAAGGTTTTAGCGAATTAGGAACCTTAGGATAATTTCCTAGACTTTAACCTGAGAAATCTAGGGGCCTAAACAAATAGAAACATGATACTAGTGAGACCATGAATACCCAGGCATATGAAGCACACGAATGGTTAAACTAGAACAATCATGTAAATCAAATTCAGGATTATGGGTGCACACATAATGGTGAATTTGAAGTTACATGGGAAGTTCTAAGACACACATAAACTAAAACTTGAACTTAATGTTTATGCATAGGTGTATAAATACTTGTTATGTTAATGACTGTTGGAACAAATATTAGTTGATGTTGTGAGTTGAGCATAGGATTTAAGTCACAAGAGGTCAACGATGATTTTATGGTATGCTATCTTTCTTCGTTCATCCTATCCTAGTGGAAACGCCATTTCTGTATACTCATCTTCTTTTCATCTCAATTACTATGAGAATTATGACTTCTTTGTTGTCAAGGTATGTTTGCTATCAATTACAAATCCTTATAAGGCGGTCAGGAATTTAATGTTTCTATTTTACAAACATTCCAAAATCCATTTAATTCTTGAACAAACTCTTGCTTATAACCCCATAAGTTTTGAATTTTGCCATCAACTATGTGTACTCCTCAACTAACTACAAGGCTGCATGAGTGAGTGAAAAATCACAAAGACCTAGGCGAAAGCATGTGATGACATCAAAGTTATGCGACACACTCTACCTTTAGATTCAGATTCAAATTATCATATGTGTAAATTTGCTTCTTTTATCGACTTTAGGTTAGACACCTTTAATAACCAACGACCATTTTTTAGTCAGTGAATACTATTTCTATTATCCTAAATAGTTCATCTTCGATCTCCAAACTTTCATCAACAGTTTATTCTGTTCGCGACTCTACTGAACACGCCTTTAACTTAACCATTCCCAATTCTTGTTAGCTAAAGTTGAAGCATTTGAATTGTTTGATGTTAAGAGGAAATTCAATTGTTCGCACAGCAGGAATGTAAACCTTCATTATGAAGATTAGTTTACGCTACCACTTGAACTTTTTTTTTCCAAAAATGTTATTTCGTAAGCAATCCGAATTAACATTGAAACTTTTTCCTACCCAATCAAATCAATCGAACACCTAATCTTGAATTAAACAATGACGTCATAGGCAAACAAGATAGAAATTCCTAAAGGAGCTCCACCTGGCGAATATAATAGATGGAACATGAAGCTGCAGACCGAGAACATAAATTGAGAAGTTAGGTTGTCATGAGAGGAATGTGTTCCCATGGACCATAAAAGAGATCAACATATTCTTCAATAGCAAGATGAAAGGGAAGACGCAAAGGTGATTTTGTGTGCGGTATATCGAAGACTATAGATGGGATTGGGCTAGGCATCCTATTATTGCCTGAAGAAACTTCATTGTTTTGGTAAACGAGACCTCCATACGCATTGATACACTACAACCAGTACCAGCTACCTGTCACACCCCGAGCCGGCGGGAACGGATCGGGTTTTCCCGTCGGGCGGAAGGTTCCCGGGGCGCGATATCTTTGAGTGATAATCAATTGATCAGATTGTTTACATAGCACATGAGATATAAATGAGAAATGCTAATCATGACATGAAATAGAATTACAAAGTTAAATTACATTGTACATCATAATTTAACTAAGTAAATCTAATCAAAAAGAATCAATGAGTTTATATCTTGAACTGTACAAGATATACAAAAGTGATTCACTGTTTTGTCATATCAAAAGTATGCAGTCAAAAGTAAGCTAGGTCTTCTAAGAGTCCACTAGCTTAACACTTGCACAATTGTATCTACACCTGTCCGTCACCTGAGAAAAACATGCATTTAAACAAAGTCAACACTAGGTTGGTGAGTTCATAAGTAAGTAAATTGAAAACCATTGAATTGATCATGCACACATCCACAATGTCATAGTTGTTGCTTGTAATACTTGTTTCATCTGTACCACCCAATGGCCTCTCCTTAGTTATATGTACAAGTAGTGTATCACCTGATCAAGTATGCTTATATATAGGGAATCCTGAAAGGGTCAAGCCCAGACGCTATCCCACCACATACTCAGTCAAGTTCCATACCACTTGCGATACAACTAAAGATATCCATTTCCCCGCTTATTCATCGCACTTGAGATGTATTCAGTTATTGTATTGATGATAGAATAATATATTATATGGGGTTTAATTATCAAACCGAAGTATTGATAACCCTCGATGTATTAAGGAATTTTAGATTAATATAATCTTGTCCTTGTATTATTCTATACTTGAGGTGGGTTAACTGATGATACTCTATTAAATATTAAGAGTGTGAGTTAACCCCTTGCAACTTGTTCTTGAACCATAGTGCATAGAGCCTAAAAGGAATCCATTGAAATCCTCACGTAATCAGATTTCAATGCATCCGATTTATCTCTACCACTTTGCATGTCTATTGTCCTCAACGAAATCGATTACTAGTAGTGTCACATGAGAGCAGATCACCTTCTCAACCTACTAGTCAATAGGGTTCTCGCTGGATTAATTACTTATCACTGTAGATTAATATCACCATGTGTCGCTTACCAGAACCTGACTTGAGGTCGCCCTGTCACCGGTCATACGTTACCGGCCATTGAATTGTTACGATCAACATACTAGCCCTACAAGCTAGAGGTTTGTCAAACCTATGGTACCACTATGCTATCGTCGGTTTAGTCACGTCAAACTAACTGGTCAGCGAATTAAAGGGGCTTACATGATCAACTTGAACAATTTGGCACATGATTGGAGTGATATAATGCAAACAGGTCAAATATAATTAATTGTAATTGTATTCACTTGTACTCTTGTTCTCATTGTCATATGTTCTCCGTGATATTAACAAAGTTAAATAAGAACTAGTCTTATTAGGTTATGTTAATTCATTGAGTGAATGATGTTGTTATCATGAAATTATGTTATCATGATTATCATTCCATGCTACTTGTTCTTCTTGTAATATGTGTTGAGTTATAAGGTTAAGTATTATAAGATCTAGTCTTATTACACTTATTTAACTCTTGTATTGAATGATGTAGTAAAGATATATTATCTTTATATCATTCTTGTGTTTTGCTCTTGTAATATGTCATCATGTTTCCTTGTAATTGTTACAATATCATTTCTTGTAAGAATAACTAAGTGTTGTAAGAGTTAACTTACTACTAAGTTATTCTATTGTATCGATGAGTTATGATATTAAAAATATCATCATCATCTTATCTTTCCTGTATTCTTGAATTCAAACAAGCATGCATACAATGATTTATGATAATAAGCAATTTAATATCAAATAATCAAAGTATTAACAATATATAAGCAATACTTTTAAATAAATAAAAGTAAAGCATGTTTCTCAGCCCCGAGAGTTTAAAATCAGTAAAGATTAAAGAAAAGGGGCATATGAACTCACTTTGTAGTTGTTGAGGTTCGACTTAGCTTAAACGAGAATGCACGCGCTCTTGTTTGTACTTGTTGTGGTTTTCACTCTCCTGTATTGATTTCACGTTGTTGTAACTTGTAAGTATAAGTTTGTAGGGTTTTGTGTGTGTATGTGTAGGTTTTAGCCCTAAAGTTGGCTAACACGCGTAAGACTTGGTCATGATCACCGTTCGGTCCCGTATATTTGATTTAAGTCAATAACATTATAAGTTATCATCTTGTAGATTTGAACTTGATTTATTCTTGAAATTTGCACATCTTATCATTAGTTATAAGCCATTTGCTTTGCTAAAAGACATAGTGCTTATTTTCCAATTCCACTTTGTTGATCTTGTACATTTTGAACATTTATTGCATAATTATGAATTAATTAAACAAACATTCTTTTGACATATATTGTTTTGATCTTATGAAATGTATTAAACCCATGTGGGCCTAAAATGGAATGTGGACCGAACAATGTGACCAAGTTACTTGTTGGGCCTCCGTGTAACAAGTTGGGCCTTGGAATAGTCTTGAACGATTGAGAGTTGTTAGGCCTATTTGGAATGTGTGGGCCAATGATATGGGCTGTGGAAATACAAGGGCCCGGCCAAGTGTTACAAGGCCTAGTAATCAAGTGGCCTTGTGGGCCTCTATTGGGCCACGAGGGTATTGTTGGGCCAGACAGTTTCTAGGCCGATGGACCTGTTGGGCCAGGTTTGTGAGATGTGGGCCGAGTAGTTTCTTAGACCAATTCAGTGGATCGGATAGGCTCATTGCAGCTTTTATGATTATGATTTCATGTGGGCCAAGTCACTAGCATAGACCCAGCCGAATGGGCCTCCTGGTGTTATTGGACCATGAAACTGGGTTAATTTCTTTGGGCAAGTGGGCCTAGGCTAGTTGAAGAGGCCCAATCAGAACAAGAAGGTTAAGGTGGCAGGTGGTTCGGCCAAGTGGAGACTGTTGCCTTGTGAGACCCATTCGAGTTGGTGGTCAGTAGAGGAGGTGAGCGAATGGCGGTTTTCATTCGACTGAGAGGGTCCCGAATGAAAGGGTGGTTCGGCGTGATGCATGGGCGAATGACATGCAGCGAATAGAGAGTGGCTCGAATGAGGAAGTGGCTGGCCGAATCAGGGTGGTGGCGAAAAGGTTGGCCAGCGAATGAAGAACAGCGAATGAGACTGGGCGCATGAGGCCATTCGGCCGAGCCATGGTTGTCCCATTCGGCCATAACAGTGCGGCGCACAACACCATCTCCATTGCAAGGCTGGTTCGCGGTTTCGAAGGTAATATAAACTAGGGGTGGTTCGGGGTCATGAGGTTGCATGGTCTAGAGGTGGTGAACCGATTAGGGTTAGGAGTAGAAAAAGAGAGAGAAAGCCCTAATTTTCAGGTCTTTGGGGTCGATTTTACCTTCGATTTTGTTGGTTTCACCTCCGATCCGTTGTACTTTTGATTAGAGGATGATGAGAGCTTCGTGTAGGCGAAAGAATCACTCAATTTCGTTAAAAAATGAGTGAGATATAAGAGTTTGAAGTTTGAAAATGGTGTGGGAGCTTGAAAACCGGAAATAGGGTTTTGGGTGGAGAAGAAGAAGTGGAAAAATGAGGGAATAGACTCATTTAAGGGTATTTATACCCCGAGGGTGTTCGGGTTCGTTTTCGTTGCTTGGTTCGTAAATTCGTCATGTTTCCGGAAAAATTACGCGTAATTTAAAAGGAATTAATTAAAAGAAACTAATTAAATTATTTTGATGAGTTTCAAAATTGTAAAATGTTAAAAATGTTATTTATTTTCTAATTTTATTATCGTATCGCATCGTGTTTCGTTTTATCAGATCGCGTCACCTTCGCGCGTATTTCGTTCGAATCGTCACCCGAACGAATACGACGATGGTTTTGCTTTCTGACTTTTGTTTTCTACTTTTCAGTCATTATTTCAGAACGTTAAACTCACAGATATGTTTGTGTGAATCGTCACCCACGTAAACGCACTGTCAGTTCGTTATTCTGAAATAACACTGTAATGGTGTTTAAATTGTGTTTCCTCACTGTCGGACTCAACTATACTTCTTGGTTTCACATTGCTCATGTACTGACTTGTCGGCCATCTGATTCCTGTCATCTGTGGACATCAGATCGCAACCGATATGTTTCCGTTGTTTACTTGAACACTGTTGTTTCCCGTGATTCGTTGTGTTAACTGTACTTAAGTTTTCACTTAAATACACACAACTATTGTTTCAAATGTATGTTGTACTTACTGTATTTAAGTTTACACAAAAATACGTACAACTATGTATTGTATTTTGAAATCTGATAATACAATTACTGTTCATGTACATGTATTTACACATAGTATAAATTGAAAGTACACATACTGTACGGACTTGCCGGACGATCTGGTACTTGCTGTTACAGTCTCCCCTTGTTAAAGAAATTTCGTCCCGAAATTTAAGCATTTAAGTCGGGCTTCTTGAAGTCCTTGGATTTCGAAAACCAGGGGATTGCAAAACAATTAGAAGGTGTTTACATGCATCAATTACCATCATATGTTTAGTTGAGTCCTTAACCCCACTTAAGTCTTTTTATTTTTAAAGTTTGGGGTGCAACACAATTACAAATAGTTCACGACATTAAACTGCAATCATATTCTTAGGTGAGCTCTTCATCGGTTCTCAAATCCTCAAAATTCAAAAACCGAGGGTATGCAATACATTTGCAAAGTGTTTGCGTGCTATAGTTGGAACGACATGAGTACCTAAGTAAATATCCATTTTCAAAGCATTGGTTTCCTAAATGTCGGGGTTTGCAAGCCACTTTCGAAGTGTTGGAGTGCTTCAATTACTAGGATATGCTTAAGTAAGTTCATACACCCATTTCAAATCTTTGTATTTCAAAAAGTTGGTGTTTGTAACTCAATTACAAAGCGTTTACGTGATTAAATTGCAAGGATACGCTTAAATGAGTTCATAACCCCTTCTTTAAATCTTTGGACTTCAAAAACATGGTGTTTTCAGTATAATTGCAAAGTCTTTATGTGCTTCAGTTAGAATTTTATGCCTAGGTAAGGTCGTAACTCAATGTCGAATCCTTGGATTCCCAAAACTCCCGGTTTGCAGTACAAGTACAAAGGTTTTACGCGTTTAAACTACACTAAAATGCCTTAGTGTGTTGTCAACGCCTCTTCAAGTCTTTGGATTTCGAAAATCGGGGGTTTGCAAAACAATTATAAAGTTTTTATAAGCATCAATTACCATCATATGATTAGTTGAGTCCTTAACCCCATTTAAGGTTTTTTATTATTAAAGCTCGGGGTGCAACACAATTACAAAGAGTTTACGAAATTAAACTGTAATCATATTCTTAGGTGAGCCTTCATACGTTCTCAAATCCTCAGAATTCAAAAACCGAGTGTGTGTAATACTAATACAAAGTGTTTTCGTGCTTTAGTTGGAACGACATGAGTACGTAAGTTAATATCCAATTTCAAATCATTGGTTTCCTAAATGTCGGGGTTTGTAAGCCAATTTCGAAATGTTGGAGTGCTTAAATTCCAAGGATATGCTTAAGTAAGTTCATACACCCATTTCAAATCTTTGTATTTCTAAAAGTTGGTGTTTGTAACTCAATTACAAAGCGTTTACATGTTTAAATTGCTAGGATATGCTTAAATGAGTTGATAACATCTTCTTTAAATCTTTGGACTTAAAAAAACATGGTGTTTTCAGTATAATTGCAAAGTCTTTACGTGCTTCAGTTACAATTTTATGCCTAAGTAAGGTGGTAACTCAATGTCGAATCCTTGGATTCCCAAAACTCGCGGTTTTCCGTACAAGTACAAAGATTTTACGCATTTAAACTACATTAAAATGCCTTAGTGTGTTGACAACGCCTCTTCAAGTCCTTGGATTTCGAAAACCGGGGGATTGCAAAAGAATTAGAAAGTGTTTACATGCATCACCTACCATCATATGATTAGTTGAGTCCTTAACCCCACTTAAGTCTTTTTCTTTTTAAAGTTCGGGGTGCAACACAATTACAAATAGTTCACGACATTAAACTGCAATCATATTCTTAGGTGAGCTCTTCATCGGTTCTCAAATCCTCAGAATTCAAAAACCGAGGGTATGCAATACATTTGCAAAGTGTTTGCGTGCTATAGTTGGAACGACATGAGTACCTAAGTTAATATCCATTTTCAAATCATTGGTTTCCTAAATGTCGGGGTTTGCAAGCCAATTTCGATATGTTGGAGTGCTTCAATTCCAAGGATTTGCTTAAGTAAGTTCATACACACATTTCAAATCTTTGTATTTCTAAAACTTGGTGTTTGGCCCCAATTACAAAGTGTTTACGTGTTTAAATTACAAGGATATGCTTCAGTTAGTTCATAACCCCTTCCTCAAATCTTTGGACTTCTAAAACATGGTGTTTTCTGTATAATTGCAAATTCTTTACGTGCCTCACTTACAATTTTATGCCTAAGTAAGGTCATAACTCAAATTCGAATCCTCGGATTCCCTAAAGTCGCGGTTTGCCGTACAAGTACAAAGATTTTACGCATTTAAACTACATTAAAATGCCATAGTGTGTTGACAACGTCTCTTCAAGTCCTTGGATTTTGAAAACCGGGGGATTGCAAAACAATTAGAAAGTGTTTACCTGCATCAATTACCATCATATGATTAGTTGAGCCCTTAACCCTTCTTAAGTCTTTTTATTTTTAAAGTTCGGGGTTGCAACACAATTACAAATAGTTTACGATATTCAACTGCAATCATATTCTTAGGTGAGATCTTCATCCATTTTCTAATCATCCGAATTAAAAAACCGAGGGTATGCAATACATTTGCAAAGTGTTTGCATGCTAAAGTTGGAACGACATGAGTACCTAAGTTAATATCCATTTTCAAATCATTGGTTTCCAAAATGTGGGGGTTTGCAAGCCACTTTCGAAGTGTTGGAGTGCTTCAATTACTAGGATATGCTTAAGTAAGTTCATACACCCATTTCAAATCTTTTTATTTCAAAAAGTTGGTGTTTGTTACTCAATTACAAAGCGTTTAAGTGTTTAAATTGCAAGGATACGCTTAAATGAGTTCATAACCCCTTCTTTAAATCTTTGGACTTCAAAAAAGGGTGTTTTCAGTATAATTGCTAAGCCTTTACGTGCTTCAGTTACAATTTTATGCCAAAGTAAGGTTGTAACTCAATGTCGAATCCTTGGATTCCCAAAACACGCGGTTTGCAGTACAAGTACAAAGGTTTTACGCGTTTAAACTACACTAAAATGCCTTACTGTGTTGACAACGCCTCTTCAAGTCCTTGGATTTCGAAAACCGGGGGATTGCAAAATAATTAGAAAGTGTTTTTAAGCATCAATTACCATCATATGATTAGTTGAGTCCTTAACCCCATTTAAGTGTTTTTTATTATTAAAGCTCGGGTGCAACACAATTACAAAGAGTTGACGAAATTAAACTGCAATCATATTCTTAGGTGAGCCTTCATACGTTCTCAAATCCTCAGAATTCAAAAACCGAGTGTGTGTAATACTAATACAAAGTGTTTTCGTGCTTTAGTTGGAACGACTTGAGTACGTAAGTTAATATCCATTTTCAAATCATTGGTTTCCTAAATGTCGGGGTTTGCAAGCCAATTTCGAAGTGTTGGAGTGCTTCAATTCCTAGGGTATGCTTAAGTAAGTTCATACACCTATTTCAAATCTTTGTATTTCTAAAACTTGGTGTTTGTAACTCAATTACAAAGTGTTTACGTGTTTAAATTACAAGGATAGGCTTCAGTGAGTTCATAACCCCTTCCTCAAATCTTTGGACTTGTAAAACATGGTGTTTTGCAGTATAATTGCTAATTCTTTACGTGCCTCAGTTACAATTTTATGCCTAAGTAAGGTCGTAACTAAAATTCGAATCCTTGGATTCCCAAAACTCGCGGTTTGCCGTACAAGTACAAAGATTTTACGCATTTAAACTACATTAAAATGCCTCAGTGTGTTGACAACGCCTCTTCAAGTCCTTGGATTTCGAAAACCGGGGGATTGCAAAACAATTAGAAAGCGTTTACATGCATCAATTACCATCATATGATTAGTTGAGTCCTTAACCCAACTTAAGTCTTTTTATTTTTAAAGTTCGAGGTGCAACACAATTACAAATAGTTCACGACAGTAAACTGCAATCATATTCTTAGGTGAGCTCTTCATCTGTTCTCAAATCATCTGAATTAAAAAACCGAGGGTATGCAATACATTTGCAAAGTGTTTGCGTGCTATAGTTGGAACGACATGAGTACCTAAGTTAATATCCATTTTCAAATCATTGGTTTCCTAAATGTCGGGGTTTGCAAGCCAATTTCGAAATGTTGGAGTGCTTCAATTCCAAGGATATGCTTAAGTAAGTTCATACACCCATTTCAAATCTTTGTATTTCTAAAACTTGGTGTTTGTAACTCAATTACAAAGTGTTTACATGTTTAAATTGCAAGGATATGCTTCAGTGGGTTCATAACCCCTTCCTCAAATCTTTGGACTTCTAAAACTTGGTGTTTTTAGTATAATTGCAAATGCTTTACGTGCCTCAGTTACAATTTTATGCCTAAGTAAGGTCGTAACTCAAATTCGAATCCTTGGATTCCCAAAACTCGCGGCTGCCTTACAAGTACAAAGATTTTACGCATTTAAACTACATTAAAATGCCTTAGTGTGTTGACAACGCCTCTTCAAGTCCATGGATTTCGAAAACCGGGGGATTGCAAAACAATTAGAAAGTGTTAATAAGCATCAATTACCATCATATGATTAGTTGAGTCCTTAACCCCATTTAAGTGTTTTTTATTATTAAAGCTCGGGTGCAACACAATTACAAAGAGTTGACGAAATTAAACTGCAATCATATTCTTAGGTGAGCCTTCATACGTTCTCAAATCCTCAGAATTCAAAAACCGAGTGTGTGTAATACTAATACAAAGTGTTTTCGTGCTTTAGTTGGAACGACTTGAGTACGTAAGTTAATATCCATTTTCAAATCATTGGTTTCCTAAATGTCGGGGTTTGCAAGCCAATTTCGAAGTGTTGGAGTGCTTCAATTCCAAGGGTATGCTTAAGTAAGTTTATACACCTATTTCAAATCTTTGTATTTCTAAAACTTGGTGTTTGTAACTCAATTACAAAGTGTTTACTTGTTTAAATTACAAGGATAGGCTTCAGTGAGTTCATAACCCCTTCCTCAAATCTTTGGACTTGTAAAACATGGTGTTTTTCAGTATAATTGCAAATTCTTTACGTGCCTCAGTTACAATTTTATGCCTAAGTAAGGCCGTAACTAAAATTCGAATCCTTGGATTCGCAAAACTCGCGGTTTGCCGTACAAGTACAAAGATTTTACGCATTTAAACTACATTAAAATGCCTCAGTGTGTTGACAACGCCTATTCAAGTCCTCCGATTTCGAAAACCGGGGGATTGCAAAACAATTAGTAAGTGTTTACATGCATCAATTACCATCATATGATTAGTTGAGTCCTTAACCCCACTTAAGTCTTTTTATTTTTAAAGTTTGGGGTGCAACACAATTACAAATAGTTCACGACATTAAACTGCAATCATATTCTTAGGTGAGCTCTTCATCTGTTCTCAAATCATCCGAATTAAAAAACCGAGGGTATGCAATACATTTGCAAAGTGTTTGCGTGCTATAGTTGGAACGACATGAGTGCCTAAGTTAATATCCATTTTCAAAGCATTGGTTTCCTAAATGTCGGGGTTTGCAAGCCACTTTCGAAGTGTTGGAGTGCTTCAATTACTAGGATATGCTTAAGTAAGTTCATACACCCATTTCAAATCTTTGTGTATCTGAAAGTTGGTGTTTGAAACTCAATCACAAAGTGTTTACATGTTAAAATTGCAAGGATATGCTTAAATGAGTTCATAACCCCTTCTTTAAATCTTTGGACTTCAAAAACATGGTGTTTTCAGAATAATTGCAAAGTCTTTACGTGCTTCAGTTACAATTTTATGCCTAAGTAAGGTCGTAACTCAATGTCGAATCCTTGGATTTCCAAAACTCGCGGTTTGCAGTACAAGTACAAAGGTTTTACGCGTTTAAACTACTCTAAAATGCCTTAGTGTGTTGACAACGCCTCTTCAAGTCCTTGGATTTCGAGAATCGGGGGTTTGCAAAACAATTAGAAAGTGTTTATAAGCATCAATTACCATCATATGATTAGTTGAGTCCTTAACCCCATTTAAGTATTTTTATTTTTAAAGCTCGGGGTGCAACCCAATTACAAAGAGTTTAAGAAATTAAACTTTAACCATATTCTTAGGTGAGCCTTCATACGTTCATAATTCAAAAACTGAGGGTATGTAATAGTATTACAAAGTGTTTGAGTGCTTTAATTGGAACGACTTCAGTACGTAAGTTAATATCCATTTTCAAATCATTGGTTTCCTAAATGTCAGGGTTTGCAAGCCAATTTCGAAGTGTTGGAGTGCTTCAATTCCAAGGATATGCTTAAGTAAGTTCTTACACCCATTTCAAATCTTTGTATTTCTAAAACTTGGTGTTTGTAACTCAATTACAAAGTGTTTACGTGTTTAAATTACAAGGATTGGCTTCAGTGAGTTCATAACCCCTTCCTCAAATCTTTGGACTTGTAAAACATGGAGTTTTCAGAACAATTGCAAATTCTTTACGTGCCTCAGTTACAATTTTATGCCTAAGTAATGTCGTAACTGAAATTCGAATCCTTGGATTCCCAAAACTCGCGGTTTGCTGTACAAGTACAAAGATTTTATGCATTTAAACTACATTAAAATGCCTTAGTGTGTTGACAACGCCTCTTCAAGTCCTTGGATTTCGAAAACCGGGAGATTGCAAAACAATTAGAAAGTGTTTACATGCATCAATTACCATCATATGATTAGTTGAGTCCTTAACCCCACTTAAGTCGTTTTATTTTTAATGTTCGGGGTGCAACACAATTACAAATAGTTCACGACATTTAACTGCAATCATATTCTTAGGTGAGCTCTTCATCCGTTCTCAAATCATCCGAATTAGAAAACCGAGGGTATGCAATACATTTGCAAAGTGTTTGCGTGCTATAGTTGGAACGACATGACTACCTAAGTTAATATTCATTTTAAAATCATTGGTTTCCTAAATGTCAGGGTTTGCAAGCCAATTTCGAAGTGTTGGAGTGCTTCAATTCCAAGGATATGCTTAAGTAAGTTCTTACACCCATTTCAAATCTTTGTATTTCTAAAACTTGGTGTTTGTAACTCAATTACAAAGTGTTTACGTGTTTAAATTACAAGGATAGGCTTCAGTGAGTTCATAACCCCTTCCTCAAATCTTTGGACTTGTAAAACATGGTGTTTTCAGTATAATTGCAAATTCTTTACGTGCCTCAGTTACAATTTTATGCCTAAGTAAGGTCGTAACTAAAATTCGAATCCTTGGATTCCCAAAACTCGCGGTTTGCTGTACAAGTACAAAGATTTTATGCATTTAAACTACATTAAAATGCCTTAGTGTGTTGACAACGCCTCTTCAAGTCCTTGGATTTCGAAAACCAGGAGATTTCAAAACAATTAGAAAGTGTTTACATGCATCAATTACCATCATATGATTAGTTGAGTCCTTAACCCCACTTAAGTCTTTTTAATTTTCAAGTTCGGGGTGCAACACAATTACAAATAGTTCACGACATTAAACTGCAATCATATTCATAGGTGAGCTCTTCATCGGTTCTCAAATCCTGAGAATTCAAAAACCGAGGGTATGCAATACATTTGCAAAGTGTTTGCGTGCTATAGTTGGAACGACATGAGTGCCTAAGTTAATATCCATTTTCAAAGCATTGGTTTCCTAAATGTCGGGGTTTGCAAGCCACTTTCGAAGTGTTGGAGTGCTTCAATTACTAGGATATGCTTAAGTAAGTTCATACACCCATTTAAAATCTTTGTGTATCTAAAAGTTGGTGTTTGAAACTCAATTACATAGTGTTTACGTGTTTAAATTGCAAGGATATGCTTAAATGAGTTCATAACCCCTTCTTTAATCATTGGACTTCAAAAAGATGGTGTTTTCAGTATAATTGCAAAGTCTTTACGTGCTTCAGTTACAATTTTATGCCTAAGTAAGGTCGTAACTCAATGTCGAATCCTTGGATTTCCAAAACTCGCGGTTTGCAGTACAAGTACAAAGGTTTTACGCGTTTAAACTACACTAAAATGCCTTAGTGTGTTGACAACGCCTCTTCAAGTCCTTGGATTTCGAAAATCGGGGGTTTGAAAAACAATTAGAAAGTGTTTATAAGCATCAGTTACCATCATATGATTAGTTGAGTCCTTAATCCCATTTAAGTATTTTATTTTTAAAGCTCGGGATGCTACCCAATTACAAAGTGTTTACGAAATTAAACTTTAATCACATTCTTTGGTGAGCCTTCATACGTTCTCAAATCCACATAATTCAAAAACCGAGGGAATATAATAGTATTACAAAGTGTTTGCGTGCTTTAATTGGAACGACTTCAGTACGTAAGTTAATATCCCTTTTCAAATCACTGGTTTCCTAAATGTCGGGGTTTGCAAGCCAATTTCGAAGTGTTGGAGTGCTTCAATTCCAAGGATATGCTTAAGTAAGTTCATACACCCATTTCAAATCTTTGTATTTCTAAAACTTGGTGTTTGTAACTCAATTACAAAGTGTTTACGTGTTTAAATTACAAGGATATGCTTCAGTGAGTTCATAACCCCTTCCTCAAATCTTTGGACTTGTAAAACATGGTGTTTTCAATATAATTGCAAATTCTTTACGTGCCTCAGTTACAATTTTATGCCTAAGTAAGGTCGTAACTAAAATTCGAATCCTTGGATTCCCAAAACTCGCGGTTTGCCGTACAAGTACAAAGATTTTATGCATTTAAACTACATTAAAAAGCCTTAGTGTGTTGACAACGCCTCTTCAAATCCTTGGATTTCGAAAACCGGGAGATTGCAAAACAATTAGAAAGTGTTTAGATGCATCAATTACCATCATATGATTAGTTGAGTCCTTAACCCCACTTAAGTCTTTTTATTTTTAAAGTTCGGGGTGCAACACAATTACAAATAGTTCACGACATTAAACTGCAATCATATTCTTAGGTGTGCTCTTCATCGGTTCTCAAATCCTCAGAATTCAAAAACCGAGGGTATGCAATACATTTGCAAAGTGTTTGCGTGCTATAGTTGGAACGACATGAGGGCCTAAGTTAATATCCATTTTCAAAGCATTGGTTTCCTAAATGTCGGGGTTTGCAAGCCAATTTCGAAGTGTTGGAGTGCTTCAATTCCAAGGATATGCTTAAGTAAGTTCATACACCCATTTCAAATCTTTGTATTTCTAAAACTTGGTGTTTGTAACTCAATTACAAAGTGTTTACGTGTTTAAATTACAAGGATATGCTTCAGTGAGTTCATAACCCCTTCCTCAAATCTTTGGACTTGTAAAACATGGTGTTTTCAATATAATAGCAAATTCTTTACGTGCCTCAGTTACAATTTTATGCCTAAGTAAGGTCGTAACTAAAATTCGAATCCTTGGATTCCCAAAACTCGCGGTTTTCCGTACAAGTACAAAGATTTTATGCATTTAAACTACATTAAAATGCCTTAGTGTGTTGACAACGCCTCTACAAGTCCTTGGATTTCGAAAACCGGGAGATTGCAAAACAATTAGAAAGTGTTTACATGCATCAATTACCATCATATGATTAGTTGAGTCCTTAACCCCACTTAAGTCTTTTTATTTTTAAAGTTCGGGGTGCAACACAATTACAAATAGTTCACGACATTAAACTGCAATCATATTCTTAGGTGAGCTCTTCATCCGTTCTCAAATCATCCGAATTAGAAAACCGTGGGTATGCAATACATTTGCAAAGTGTTTGCGAGCTATAGTTGGAACGACATGAGTACCTAAGTTAATATCCATTTTCAAATCATTGGTTTCCTAAATGTCGGGGTTTGCAAGGCAATTTCGAAATGTTGGAGTGCTTCAATTCCAAGGATATGCTTAAGTAAGTTCATACACCCATTTCAAATCATTGTATTTCTAAAACTTGATGTTTGTAACTCAATTACAAAGTGTTTACGTGTTTAAATTACAAGGATATGCTTCAGTCAGTTCATAACCCCTTCCTCAAATATTTGGACTTCTAAAACTTGGTGTTTTCAGTATAATTGCAAATTCTTTACGTGCATCAGTTACAATTTTATGCCTAAGTAAGGTCGTAACTCAAATTCGAATCCTTGGATTCCCAAAACTCGCGGTTTGCCGTACAAGTACAAAGATTTTACGCATTTAAACTACATTAAAATGCCTTAGTGTGTTGACAACGCCTCTTCAAGTCCTTGGATTTCGAAAACCGGGGGATTGCAAAACAATTAGAAAGTGTTTACATGCATCAATTACCATCATATGATTAGTTGAGTCCTTAACCCCACTTAAGTCTTTTTATTTTTAAAGTTCGTGGTGCAACACAATTACAAATAGTTCACGACATTAAACTGCAATCATATTCTTAGGTGAGCTCTTCATCAGTTCTCAAATCATCCGAATTAGAAAACCGAGGGTATGCAATACATTTGCAAAGTGTTTGCGTGCTATAGTTGGAACGACATGAGTACCTAAGTTAATATCCATTTTCAAATCATTGGTTTCCTAAATGTCGGGGTTTGCAAGCCAATTTCGAAATGTTGGAGTGCTTCAATTCCAAGGATATGCTTAAGTAAGTTCATACACCCATTTCAAATCATTGTATTTCTAAAACTTGGTGTTTGTAACTCAATTACAAAGTGTTTACGTGTTTAAATTACAAGGATATGCTTCAGTCAGTTCATAACCCCTTCCTCAAATTTTTGGACTTCTAAAACTTGGTGTTTTCAGTATAATTGTAAATTCTTTACGTGCATCAGTTACAATTTTATGCCTAAGTAAGGTCGTAACTCAAATTCAAATCCTTGGATTCCCAAAACTCGCGGTTTGCCGTACAAGTACAAAGATTTTACGCATTTAAACTACATTAAAATGCCTTAGTGTGTTGACAACGCCTCTTCAAGTCCTTGGATTTCGAAAACCGGGGGATTGCAAAACAATTAGAAAGTGTTTACATGCATCAATTACCATCATATGATTAGTTGAGTCCTTAACCCCACTTAAGTCTTTTTATTTTTAAAGTTCGGGGTGCAACACAATTACAAATAGTTCACGACATTAAACTGCAATCATATTCTTAGGTGAGCTCTTCATCCGTTCTCAAATCATCCGAATTAAAAACCGGGGTATGCAATACATTTGCAAAGTGTTTGCGTGCTATAGTTGGAACGACATGAGTACCTAAGTTAATATCCATTTTCAAAGCATTGGTTTCCTAAATGTCGGGGTTTGCAAGCCACTTTCGAAGTGTTGGAGTGCTTCAATTACTAGGATATGCTTAAGTAAGTTCATACACCCATTTCAAATCTTTGTGTATCTAAAAGTTGGTGTTTGAAACTCAATTACAAAGTGTTTACGTGTTTAAATTGCAAGGATATGCTCAAATGAGTTCATAACCCCTTCTTTAAATCTTTGGACTTCAAAAACATGATGTTTTCAGTATAGTTGCAAAGTCTTTACGTGCTTCAGTTACAATTTTATGCCTAAGTAAGGTCGTAACTCAATGTCGAATCCTTGGATTTCCAAAACTCGCGGTTTGCAGTACAAGTACAAAGGTTTTACGCGTTTAAACTACACTAAAATGCCTTAGTGTGTTGACAACGCCTCTTCAAGTCCTTGGATTTCGAAAACCGGGAGATTTCAAAACAATTAGAAAGTGTTTACATGCATCAATTACCATCATATGATTAGTTGAGTCCTTAACCCCACTTAAGTCTTTTTATTTTTAAAGTTCGGGGTGCAACACAATTACAAATAGTTCACGACATTAAACTGCAATCATATTCTTAGGTGTGCTCTTCATCGGTTCTCAAATCCTCAGAATTCAAAAACCGAGGGTATGCAATACATTTGCAAAGTGTTTGCGTGCTTTAGTTGGAACGACATGGGGGCCTAAGTTAATATCCATTTTCAAAGCATTGGTTTCCTAAATGTCGGGGTTTGCAAGCCACTTTCGAAGTGTTGGAGTGCTTCAATTACTAGGATATGCTTAAGTAAGTTCATACACCCATTTCAAATCTTTGTGTATCTAAAAGTTGGTGTTTGAAACTCAATTACAAAGTGTTTACGTGTTTAAATTGCAAGGATATGCTTAAATGAGTTCCTAACCCCTTCTTTAAATCTTTGGACTTCAAAAACATGATGTTTTCAGTATAATTGCAAAGTCTTTACGTGCTTCAGTTACAATTTTATGCCTAAGTAAGGTCGTAACTCAATGTCGAATCCTTGGATTTTCAAAACTCGCGGTTTGCAGTACAAGTACAAAGGTTTTACGCGTTTAAACTACACTAAAATGCCTTAGTGTGTTGACAACGCCTCTTCAAGTCCTTGGATTTCGAAAATCGGGGGTTTGCAAAACAATTAGAAAGTGTATATAAGCATCAATTACCATCATAAGATTAGTTGATTCCTTAACCCCATTTAAGTATTTTTATTTTTAAAGCTCGGGGTGCAACCCAATTACAAAGAGTTTAAGAAATTAAACTTTAATCATATTGTTAGGTGAGCCTTCATACGTTCTCAAATCCACATAATTCAAAAACCGAGGGTATGTAATAGTATTACAAAGTGTTTGCGTGCTTTAATTGGAACCACTTCAGTACGTAAGTGTATATCCGTTTCCAAATCACCGGTTTCCTAAATGTCGGGGTTTGCAAGCCAATTTCGAAGTCTTGGAGTGCTTCAATTCCAAGGATATGCTTAAGTAAGTTCATACACCCATTTCAAATCTTTGTATTTCTAAAACTTGGTGTTTGTAACTCAATTACAAAGTGTTTACGTGTTTAAATTACAAGGATAGGCTTCAGTGAGTTCATAACCCCTTCCTCAAATCTTTGGGCTTGTAAAACATGGTGTTTTCAATATAATTGCAAATTCTTTACGTGCCTCAGTTACAATTTTATGCCTAAGTAAGGTCGTAACTAAAATTCGAATCCTTGGATTCCCAAAACTCGCGGTTTACCGTACAAGTACAAAGATTTTATGCATTTAAACTACATTAAAATGCCTTAGTGTGTTGACAACGCCTCTACAAGTCCTTGGATTTCGAAAACCGGGAGATTGCAAAACAATTAGAAAGTGTTTACATGCATCAACTACCATCATATGATTAGTTGAGTCCTTAACCCCACTTAAGTCTTTTTATTTTTAAAGTTCGGGGTGCAACACAATTACAAATAGTTCACGACATTAAACTGCAATCATATTCTTAGGTGAGCTCCTCATCAGTTCTCAAATCATCCGAATTAGAAAACCGAGGGTATGCAATACATTTGCAAAGTGTTTGCGAGCTATAGTTGGAACGACATGAGTACCTAAGTTAATATCCATTTTCAAATCATTGGTTTCCTAAATGTCGGGGTTTGCAAGACAATTTCGAAATGTTGGAGTGCTTCAATTCCAAGGATATGCTTAAGTAAGTTCATACACCCATTTCAAATCTTTGTATTTCTAAAACTTGGTGTTTGTAACTCAATTACAAAGTGTTTACGTGTTTAAATTACAAGGATATGCTTCAGTCAGTTCATAACCCCTTCCTCAAATCTTTGGACTTCTAAAACTTGGTGTTTTCAGTATAATTGCAAATTCTTTACGTGCATCAGTTACAATTTTATGCCTAAGTAAGGTCGTAACTCAAATTCGAATCCTTGGATTCCCAAAACTCGCGGTTTGCCGTACAAGTACAAAGATTTTACGCATTTAAACTACATTAAAATGCCTTAGTGTGTTGACAACGCCTCTTCAAGTCCTTGGATTTCGAAAACCGGGGGATTGCAAAACAATTAGAAAGTGTTTACATGCATCAATTACCATCATATGATTAGTTGAGTCCTTAACCCCACTTAAGTCTGTTTATTTTTAAAGTTCGGGGTGCAACACAATTACAAATAGTTCACGACATTAAACTGCAATCATATTCTTAGGTGAGCTCTTCATCCGTTCTCAAATCATCCGAATTAAAAATCGAGGGTATGCAATACATTTGCAAAGTGTTTGCGTGCTATAGTTGGAACGACATTTGTACCTAAGTTAATATCCATTTTCAAAGCATTGGTTTCCTAAATGTCGGGGTTTGCAAGCCGCTTTCGAAGTGTTGGAGTGCTTCAATTACTAGGATATGCTTAAGTAAGTTCATACACACATTTCAAATCTTTGTGTATCTGAAAGTTGGTGTTTGAAACTCAATCACAAAGTGTTTACATGTTTAAATTGCAAGGATATGCTTAAATGAGTTCATAACCCCTTCTTTAAATCTTTGGACTCCAAGAACATGGTGTTTTCAGTATAATTGCAAAGTCTTTACGTGCTTCAGTTACAATTTTATGCCTAAGTAAGGTCGTAACTCAATGTCGAATCCTTGGATTTCCAAAACTCGCGGTTTGCAGTACAAGTACAAAGGTTTTACGCGTTTAAACTACCCTAAAATGCCTTAGTGTGTTGACAACGCCTCTTCAAGTCCTTGGATTTCGAGAATCGGGGGTTTGCAAAACAATTAGAAAGTGTTTATAAGCATCAATTACCATCATAAGATTAGTTGAGTCCTTAATCCCATTTAAGTATTTTTACTTTTAAAGCTCGGGGTGCAACCCAATTACAAAGAGTTTAAGAAATTAAACTTTAATCATATTCTTAGGTGAGCCTTCATACGTTCTCAAATCCACATAATTCAAAAACCGAGGGTATGTAATAGTATTACAAAGTGTTTGCGTGCTTTAATTGGAACCACTTCAGTACATAAGTGTATATCCATTTTCAAATCACTGGTTTCCTAAATGTCAGGGTTTGCAAGCCAATTTCGAAGTGTTGGAGTGCTTCAATTCCAAGGATATGCTTAAGTAAGTTCATACACCCGTTTCAAATCTTTGTATTTCTAAAACTTGGTGTTTGAAACTCAATTACAAAGTGTTTACGTGTTTAAATTACAAGGATAGGCTTCAGTGAGTTCATAACCCCTTCCTCAAATCTTTGGACTTGTAAAACATGGTGTTTTCAATATAATTGCAAATTCTTTACGTGCCTCAGTTACAATTTTATGCCAAAGTAAGGTCGTAACTAAAATTCGAATCCTTGGATTCCCAAAACTCGCGGTTTGCCGTACAAGTACAAAGATTTTATGCATTTAAACTACATTAAAAAGCCTTAGTGTGTTGACAACGCCTCTTCAAGTCCTTGGATTTCGAAAACCGGGAGATTGCAAAACAATTAGAAAGTGTTTACATGCATCAATTACCATCATATTATAAGTTGAGTCCTTAACCCCACTTAAGTCTTTTTATTTCTAAAGTTCGGGATGCAACACAATTATAAATAGTTCACGACATTAAACTGCAATCATATTCTTAGGTGAGCTCTTCATCGGTTCTCAAATCCTCAGAATTCAAAAACCGAGGGTATGCAATACATTTGCAAAGTGTTTGCGTGCTATAGTTGGAACGACGTGAGTGCCTAACTTAATATCCATTTTCAAAGCATTGGTTTCCTAAATGTCGGGGTTTGCAAGCCACTTTCGAAGTGTTGGAGTGCTTCAATTACTAGGATATGCTTAAGTAAGTTCATACCCCTATTTCAAATCTTTGTGTATCTAAAAGTTGGTGTTTGAAACTCAACTACATAGTGTTTACGTGTTTAAATTGCAATGTTATGCTTAAATGAGTTCGTAACCCCTTCTTTAATCATTGGACTTCAAAAAGATGGTGTTTTCAGTATAATTGCAAAAGTTTTTACGTGCTTCAGTTACAATTTTATGCCTAAGTAAGGTCGTAACTCAATGTCGAATCCTTGGATTTCCAAAACTCGCGGTTTTCAGTACAAGTACAAAGGTTTTACGCGTTTAAACTACACTAAAATCCCTTAGTGTGTTCACAACGCCTTTTCAAGTCCTTGGATTTCGAAAATCGGGGGTTTGCAAAACAATTAGAAAGTGTTTATAAGCATAAATTACCATCATATGATTAGTTGAGTCCTTAACCCCATTTAAGTATTTTTATTTTTAAAGCTCGGGATGCAACCCAATTACAAAGAGTTTGCGAAATTAAACTTTAATCATATTCTTTGGTGAGCCTTCATTCGTTCTCAAATCCACATAATTCAAAAACCGAGGGTATGTAATAGTATTACAAAGTGTTTGCGTGCTTTAATTGGAACGACTTCAGTACGTAAGTTAATATCCATTTTCAAATCACTGGTTTCCTAAATGTCAGGGTTTGCAAGCCAATTTCGAAGTGTTGGAGTGCTTCAATTCCAAGGATATGCTTAAGTAAGTTCATACACCCATTTCAAATCTTTGTATTTCTAAAACTTGGTGTTTGTAACTCAATTACAAAGTGTTTACGTGTTTAAATTACAAGGATAGGCTTCATTGAGTTCATAACCCCTTCCTCAAATCTTTGGACTTGTAAAACATGGTGTTTTCAATATAATTGCAAATTCTTTACGGGCCTCAGTTACAATTTTATGCCTAAGTAAGGTCGTAACTAAAATTCGAATCCTTGGATTCCCAAAACTCGCG
The DNA here is from genome assembly GCA_009363875.1 of Mikania micrantha. Classification (NCBI taxonomy): domain Eukaryota; kingdom Viridiplantae; phylum Streptophyta; class Magnoliopsida; order Asterales; family Asteraceae; genus Mikania; species Mikania micrantha. The sequence continues at coordinate 32,875,255 of CM018687.1, forward strand.
GTTTGCCGTACAAGTACAAAGATTTTATGCATTTAAACTACATTAAAATGCCTTAGTGTGTTGACAACGCCTCTTCAAGTCCTTGGATTTCGAAAACCGGGAGATTGCAAAACAATTAGAAAGTGTTTACATGCATCAATTACCATCATATGATTAGTTGAGTCCTTAACCCCACTTAAGTCTTTTTATTTTTAAAGTTCGGGGTGCAACACAATTACAAATAGTTCACGACATTAAACTGCAATCATATTCTTAGGTGAGCTCTTCATCCGTTCTCAAATCATCCGAATTAGAAAACCGAGGGTATGCAATACATTTGCAAAGTGTTTGCGTGCTATAGTTGGAACGACATGAGTACCTAAGTTAATATCCATTTTCAAATCATTGGTTTCCTAAATGTCGGGGTTTGCAAGCCAATTTCGAAATGTTAGAGTGCTTCAATTCCAAGGATATGCTTAAGTAAGTTCATACACCCATTTCAAATCTTTGTATTTCTAAAACTTGGTGTTTGTAACTCAATTACAAGGTGTTTACGTGTTTAAATTACAAGGATATGCTTCAGTGAGTTCATAACTGTAACACCCCGATCGATGGCGGAAACATCGTGGTGACACGAAGTGTAGATTGTTCATAGCTTAGGGTATAAAGATGTAAATAATAATAACTAATCATTCAATAAAATTAAATACATCATTCATTACAAAGTCAAATAAATAAATTTAACCCTAGCTATTACAACGTTTCAAATTCAAATTCATAATTCAAAGACATAAAATAAATAATTAAAGCTAAATCCAAGCTCAATAATGCTAGTTTCCATTTCCACCTGAAACATTTTAAAATCAAGTGTCAACTCAAAGAGTTGGTGAGTTTCATAGGTTTTGACACTCAAACCAAAAAGGTTTAATGAAAATGATATAGATAATGATATATGTGAAGTCTAAGCATAATGATCATAGTCAAAATGAACTAGCAAGTAAAGCAGATCAACAAATGATAACAAATGATGATTGACCTATGATTAGCATTACAAAAATGCTCAAGTAGTAAACTATCACCGCGGGCCTCCCCCGAAGGGTAAATCAAACAACGGTGGGATGGTCGGTCCAATAGATCTATCATAGTCACTAAATATGTGTGATCAATGCATGTCCTTAACTAAAGTTCACAAACTATAAAGCCATTAGCTAAGTTCACATGAAAATGTTTAGAAGTAAAAATAAGTTAAATGATAACATGTTTCACCCCAAAAGTTCAAAATAAGTAAAAGAGGGGCTATGAAGACTCACCTTAGTGTGTGAGCTAGCCTTTGCAATATCTTGTCAAATATAGTTCAAATATGTCCAACACAAATTCAATGTTCACCTAAATAGTTCAATAGGCATATGTTTAACAAAACTATGTCATTCTATGGATCTAAGTTCTAAAATGATCAACGGTTCGATTTATTTTGAATAAACACAATTAGGTTTATTATGATTTAAATGAAAATAATAAAATATCTAAATTACAAATGTTGACCTTAAAGTATTTATTTAAAAATTTAAATATTGATTTAAAACAATTTATTTTGATCATTCTTGTATAAACATATTTAAGTATTATGTTTACAACATTTGGTATAAATAAATAAGAATATGTTTATGAGTAGGAATAAATAAATAAATAAATAAATGAGATAAAGAATTGTTAATAAATAAATAAATAAATAACTAAATATATGAGATAAAGAGTTGTAAATAAATAAGTAAATAAATAACTACATAAATGAGATAAATAGTTGTAGAACAATAAATAAGTAAATAAATAAATAAATAACTAATTAAATGAAATAAAGAGTCGTAAATAAATAATTAAATAAATAAGTCTATGAAACTTATTTATTTATTTATGAAATTTTATAAAACTTTGTTAAGTTATTTTATCATTATAATTATATGTAAATGATTTAAATAAGAACATATAAATAAATAAATAAATAGATAAATAATTCTATAACTAAATAAATAAATAAATAAATAAATAAATGAATAAATAAATTAATAATTTAAATGATCTAAGAAGTTATAAGTTTATAAACTTATTTATGTAAATAATTAAAATAAGTAAATACATATTAATTTATTTAAATAAGTAAAAATGGATAAATAAATAAAATTGATAATAAAAGTTATAATTAAAATTTTAAGTATATAACATTTTTTTTTATTATTACAGATTAATATTTTATTTTTTTAAAAATATTTTCTGGTTTATTAAAATATTTAAAATAAAGTTTGATATCAAAAAAATGGGCAAAAACCGGTTTTTAACCCGGTTAGAAGGTTCGAACCCGAGACCGCATCACACATACCTCCAAGATAGTAACCGGTTGATCTAGAGCGTATTTTGTAAACAATGGTTGGTTTAAAATGCTTTAACATCCCCCTGCTTCTGATCCTCAAATCAGTTCATAACACCTTTGAGCCCTAATCCCTTTCTCCTTCGAATTCGATCAATCCAGGCTCAGATGATCTGAAAAATGATGGGGCTTTTGTTCAGTGATTGAAAACGAAGAGAATGAGGTATGGAATGGGTACCTTGGGTTTTGTTTGGACTGGTTTCGAGTTGTAGTAGAAGAGACGATCGACCGAAGGTGTAAGCTGCTTGATTCGCGATTTAGAACACTTGTGGTGATGTTTTGTGTGCCCAGAAAGTTTCGAGATGACGAAAGGGTTATTTCGGTCGAGTAAATTTGGATTTTATACACGTTTATGCACGATTTGAATTTTGGGTACGAGATTTGCGTTTTTAATGGCTGTTAATAGCCATTAAACTGATTGGGGACGATTACGCGTATAAAATCCTTGCCTAATTTGGTGTTGATTCGTTGTAATCGAGCTGTAAACGCGCGGATTTGCTAGTTGGGTCGGACGATTTAGAAATGGATTGTGGGGCGGGTTAGAAAGAACCATGGGTGAAGATGGTGGGATCTTTGGGAATATGACAGAAAAACCCCTCCCATGTTTTCTTTTAATTAGAACTTTCTAATCTGACACTTTTTACCCCTAAACTTTTATCAATCATTGTTTTAAATTGTTTAAACTTTTATTTAAAATCCATAATCAATATATATTGATTATATTTTCATAAAAACACTATTTTAATGTTATTTTAAAATTATAAAATTTTAAAACATCCTTATTAATATTATTTATTTAATTATGATTAAAGTTTATAAAAATTTGTAACTAAGATATATTTGTATGAATTTTTCATAAAGATTTTTGAAAGTTTATAAAAACTTATTTGTTAATTTTATTTAATTGTAAAATTTCTAAATTAATTATCTTGTTTTTGTTTGAATTAATTTCTCATAACTACAATCAATAATAATAAAATTTCCAATGACGTCATAAACGCTTTATTAAATATAAATGATTATTACAAATTTCGTAAAAGTTACAATAACCCCTTCCTCAAATCTTTGGACTTCTAAAACTTGGTGTTTTTAGTATAATTGCAAATGCTTTACGTGCCTCAGTTACAATTTTATGCCTAAGTAAGGTCGTAACTCATATTCGAATCCTTGGATTCCCAAAACTCGCGGTTTGCCGTACAAGTACAAAGATTTTACGCATTTAAACTACTTTAAAATACCTTAGTGTGTTGACAACGCCTCTTCAAGTCCTTGGATTTCGAAAACCAGGGGATTGCAAAACAATTAGAAAGCGTTTACATGCATCAATTACCATCATATGATTAGTTGAGTCCTTAACCCCACGTAAGTCTTTTTACTTTTAAAGTTCGGGGTGCAACACAATTACAAATAGTTCACGACATTAAACTGCAATAATATTCTTAGGTGAGCTCTTCATCGGTTCTCAAATCCTCAGAATTCAAAACCGAGGGTATGCAATACATTTGCAAAGTGTTTGCGTGCTACAGTTGGAACGACATGAGTGCCTAAGTTAATATCCATTTTCAAAGCCTTGGTTTCCTAAATGTCGGGGTTTGCAAGCCACTTTCGAAGTGCTGGAGTGCTTCAATTACTAGGATATGCATAAGTAAGTTCATACACCCATTTCAAATCTTTGTGTATCTAAAAGTTGGTGTTTGAAACTCAATTACATAGTGTTTACGTGTTTAAATTGCAAGGATATGCTTAAATGAGTTCATAACCCCTTCTTTAATCATTGGACTTCAAAAAGATGGTGTTTTCAGTATAATTGCAAAGTCTTTACGTGCTTCAGTTACAATTTTATGCCTAAGTAAGGTCGTAACTCAATGTCGAATCCTTGGATCTCCAAAACTCGCGGTTTGCAGTACAAGTACAAAGGTTTTACGCGTTTAAACTACACTAAAATTCCTTAGTGTGTTGACAACGCCTGTTCAAGTCCTTGGATTTCGAAAATCGGGGGTTTGCAAAACAATTAGAAAGTGTTTATAAGCATAAATTACCATCATATGATTAGTTGAGTCTTTAACCCCATTTAAGTATTTTTATTTTTAAAGCTCGGGATGCAACCCAATTACAAAGAGTTTACGAAATTAAACTTTAATCATATTCTTTGGTGAGCCTTCATTCGTTCTCAAATCCACATAATTCAAAAACCGAGGGTATGTAATAGTATTACAAAGTGTTTGCGTGGTTTAATTGGAACGACTTCAGTACGTAAGTTAATATCCATTTTCAAATCACTGGTTTCCTAAATGTCAGGGTTTGCAAGCCAATTTCGAAGTGTTGGAGTGCTTCAATTCCAAGGATATGCTTAAGTAAGTTCATACACCCATTTCAAATCGTTGTATTTCTAAAACTTGGTGTTTGTAACTCAATTACAAAGTGTTTACGTGTTTAAATTACAAGGATAGGCTTCAGTGAGTTCATAACCCCTTCCTCAAATCTTTGGAGTTGTAAAACATGGTGTTTTCAATAAAATTGCAAATTCTTTACGTGCCTCAGTTACAATTTTATGCCTAAGTAAGGTCGTAACTAAAATTCGAATCCTTGGATTCCCAAAACTCGCGGTTTGCCGTACAAGTACAAAGATTTTATGCATTTAAACTACATTAAAATGCCTTAGTGTGTTGACAACGCCTCTTCAAGTCCTTGGATTTTGAAAACCGGGAGATTGCAAAACAATTAGAAAGTGTTTACATGCATCAATTACCATCAAATGATTAGTTGAGTCCTTAACCCCACTTAAGTCTTTTTATTTTTAAAGTTCGGGGTGCAACACAATTACAAATAGTTCACGACATTAAACTGCAATCATATTCTTAGGTGAGCTCTTCATCCGTTCTCAAATCATCCGAATTAGAAAACCGAGGGTATGCAATACATTTGCAAAGTGTTTGCATGCTATAGTTGGAACGACATGAGTACCTAAGTTAATATCCATTTTCAAATCATTGGTTTCCTAAATGTCAGGGTTTGCAAGCCAATTTCGAAGTGTTGGAGTGCTTCAATTCCAAGGATATGCTTAAGTAAGTTCTTACACCCATTTCAAATCTTTGTATTTCTAAAACTTGGTGTTTGTAACTCAATTACAAAGTGTTTACGTGTTTAAATTACAAGGATAGGCTTCAGTGAGTTCATAACCCCTTCCTCAAATGTTTGTACTTGTAAAACATGGTGTTTTCAGTATAATTGCAAATTCTTTACGTGCCTCAGTTACAATTTTATGCCTAAGTAAGGTCGTAACTAAAATTCGAATCCTTGGATTCCCAAAACTCGCGGTTTGCTGTACAAGTACAAAGATTTTATGCATTTAAACTACATTAAAATGCCTTTGTGTGTTGACAACGCCTCATCAAGTCCTTGGATTTCTAAAACCGGGAGATTGCAAAACAATTAGAAAGTGTTTACATGCATCAATTACCATCATATGATTACTTGAGTCCTTAACCCCACTTCAGTCTTTTTAATTTTCAAGTTCGGGGTGCAACACAATTACAAATAGTTCACGATATTAAACTGCAATCATATTCTTAGGTGAGCTCTTCATCGGTTCACAAATCCTCAGAATTCAAAACCCGAGGGTATGCAATACATTTGCAAAGTGTTTGCGTGCTATAGTTGGAACGACATGAGTACCTAAGTTAATATCCATTTTCAAAGCATTGGTTTCCTAAATGTCGGGGTTTGCAAGCCACTTTCGAAGTGTTGGAGTGCTTCAATTACTAGGATATGCTTAAGTAAGTTCATACACCCATTTAAAATCTTTGTGTGTCTAAAAGTTGGTGTTTGAAACTCAATGACATAGTGTTTACGTGTTTAAATTGCAAGGATATGCTTAAATTAGTTCATAACCCCTTCTTTAATCATTGGACTTCAAAAAGATGGTGTTTTCAGTATAATTGCAAAGTCTTTACGTGCTTCAGTTACAATTTTATGCCTAAGTAAGGTCGTAACTCAATGTCGAATCCTTGGATTTCCAAAACTCGCAGTTTGCAGTACAAGTACAAAGGTTTTACGCGTTTAAACTACACTAAAATGCCTTAGTGTGTTGACAACGCCTCTTCAAGTCCTTGGATTTCGAAAACTAGGGGTTTGAAAAACAATTAGAAAGTGTTTATAAGCATCAATTACCATCATATGATTAGTTGAGTCCTTAACCCCATTTAAGTATTTTTATTTTTAAAGCTCGGGATGCTACCCAATTACAAAGAGTTTACGAAATTAAACTTTAATCATATTCTTTGGTGAGCCTTCATACGTTCTCAAATCCACATAATTCAAAAACCGAGGGAATGTAACAGTATTACAAAGTGTTTGCGTGCTTTAATTGGAACGACTTCAATACGTAAGTTAATATCCATTTTCAAATCACTGGTTTCCTAAATGTCGGGGCTTGCAAGCCAATTTCGAAGTGTTGGAGTGCTTCAATTCCAAGGATATGCTTAAGTAAGTTCATACACCCATTTCAAATCTTTGTATTTCTAAAACTTGGTGTTTGTAACTCAATTACAAAGTGTTTACGTGTTTAAATTACAACGATATGCTTCAGTGAGTTCATAACCCCTTCCTCAAATCTTTGGACTTCTAAAACTTGTCGTTTTTAGTATAATTGCAAATGCTTTACGTGCCTCAGTTACAATTTTATGCCTAAGTAAGGTCGTAACTCAAATTCGAATACTTGGATTCCCAAAACTCGCGGTTTGCCGTACAAGTACAAAGATTTTACGCATTTAAACTACTTTAAAATACCTTAGTGTGTTGACAAAGCCTCTTCAAGTCCTTGGATTTCGAAAACCAGGGGATTGCAAAACAATTAGAAAGCGTTTACATGCATCCATTACCATCATATGATTAGTTGAGTCCTTAACCCCACTTAAGTCTTTTTATTTTTAATGTTCGGGGTGCAACACAATTACAAATAGTTCACGACATTAAACTGCAATAATATTCTTAGGTGAGCTCTTCATCGGTTCTCAAATCCTCAGAATTCAAAACCGAGGGTATGCAATACATTTGCAAAGTGTTTGCGTGCTATAGTTGGAACGACATGAGTGCCTAAGTTAATATCCACTTTCAAAGCATTGGTTTCCTAAATGTCGGGGTTTGCAAGCCGCTTTCGAAGTGTTGGAGTGCTTCAATTACTAGGATATGCTTAAGTAAGTTCATACACCCATTTCAAATCTTTGTGTACCTAAAAGTTGGTGTTTGAAATTCAATTACAAAGTGTTTACGTGTTTAAATTGCAAGGATATGCTTAAATGAGTTCATAACCCCTTCTTTAAATCTTTGGACTTCAAAAACATGATGTTTTCAGTATAATTGCAAAGTCTTTACGTGCTTCAGTTACAATTTTATGCCTAAGTAAGGTCGTAACTCAATGTCGAATCCTTGGATTTCCAAAAATCGCGGTTTGCAGTACAAGTACAAAGGTTTTACGCGTTTAAACTACACTAAAATGCCTTAGTGTGTTGACAACACCTCTTCAAGTCCTTGAATTTCGAAAATCGGGGGTTTGCAAAACAATTAGAAAGTGTTTATAAGCATCAATTACCATCATATGATTAGTTGAGTCCTTAACCCCATTTAAGTATTTTTCTTTTTAAAGGTCGGGGTGCAACCCAATTACAAAGAGTTTACGAAATTAAACTTTAATCATATTCTTAGGTGAGGCTTCATACGTTCTCAAATCCACATAATTCAAAAACCGAGGGTATGTAATAGTATTTCAATGTGTTTGCGTGCTTTAATTGGAACCATTTCAGTACGTAAGTGAATATCCATTTTCAAATCACCGGTTTCCTAAATGTCGGGGTTTGCAAGCCAATTTCGAAGTGTTGGAGTGCTTCAATTCAAAGGATATGCTTAAGTAAGTTCATACACCCATTTCGAATCTTTGTATTTCTAAAACTTGGTGTTTGTAACTCAATTACAAAGTGTTTACATGTTTAAATTACAAGGATAGGCTTCAGTGAGTTCATAACCCCTTCCTCAAATCTTTGGACTTGTAAAACATGGTGTTTTCAGTATAATTGAAAATTCTTTACGTGCCTCAGTTACAATTTTATGCCTAAGTAAGGTCGTAACTGAAATTCGAATCCTTGGATTCCCAAAACTCGCGGTTTTCCGTACAAGTACAAAGATTTTATGCATTTAAACTACATTAAAATGCCTTAGTTTGTTGACAACGCCTCTACAAGTCCTTGGATTTCGAAAACCGGGAGATTGCAAAACAATTAGAAAGTGTTTACATGCATCAATTACCATCATATGATTATTTGAGTCCTTAACCCCACTTAGGTCTTTTTATTTTTAAAGTTCGGGGTGCAACACAATTACAAATAGTTCACGACATTAAACTGTAATCATATTCTTAGGTGAGCTCTTCATCAGCTCTCAAATCATCCGAATTAGAAAACCGAGGGTATGCAATACATTTGCAAAGTGTTTGCGTGCTATAGTTGGAACGACATGAGTACCTAAGTTAATATCCATTTTCAAATCATTGGTTTCCTAAATGTCGGTGTTTGCAAGCCAATTTCGAAATGTTGGAGTGCTTCAATTCCAAGGATATGCTTAAGTAAGTTCATACACCCATTTCAAATCTTTGTATTTCTAAAACTTGGTGTTTGTAACTCAATTACAAAGTGTTAACGTGTTTAATTTACAAGGATATGCTTCAGTGAGTTCATAACCCCTTCCTCAAATCTTTGGACTTCTAAAACTTGGTGTTTTCAGTATAATTGCAAATTCTTTACGTGCATCAGTTACAATTTTATGCCTAAGTAAGGTCGTAACTCAAATTCGAATCCTTGGATTCCCAAAACTCGCGGTTTGCCGTACAAGTACAAAGATTTTACGCATTTAAACTACATTAAAATGCCTTAGTGTGTTGACAACGCCTCTTCAAGTCCTTGGATTTCGAAAACCGGGGGATTGCAAAACAATTAGAAAGTGTTTACATGCATCAATTACCATCATATGATTAGTTGAGTCCTTAACCCCACTTAAGTCTTTTTATTTTTAAAGTTCAGGGTGCAACACAATTACAAATAGTTAACGACATTAAACTGCAATCATATTCTTAGGTGAGCTCTTCATCCGTTCTCAATCATCCGAATTAAAAAACCGAGGGTATGCAATACATTTGCAAAGTGTTTGTGTGCTATAGTTGGAACGACATGAGTACCTAAGTTAATATCCATTTTCAAAGTATTGGTTTCCAAAATGTCGGGGTTTGCAAGCCACTTTCGAAGTGTTGGAGTGCTTCAATTACTAGCGTTTCAGTGCTGAAGGAGAAACTTACCCAAACCAAGAACAAGCGTTTTCAGTGCTGAAGGAGAAACTTACCCAAGCTCCTGTTCTAGCACTGCCGAATGGGAATGATGATCTTGTTGTGTATGCCGATGCGTCACGACAAGGGTTGGGATGTGTACTAATGCAAAGGGGAAGGGTGATAGCTTATGCTTCGCGCCAGCTAAAGATTCATGAGGCTAACTACCCGACCCACGATCTTGAACTCGCTGCAGTGGTGTTTGCATTGAAAATATGGAGGCACTATTTGTATGGAGTAAGGAGTACCATCTATACCGACCACAAGAGCTTGAAGTATTTCTTCGAGCAAAAGGATCTAAATATGAGGCAGAGACGATGGCTTGAGCTGTTAAAGGATTATGACTGTGATATTCTATATCACCCGGGAAAGGCCAATGTGGTGGCAGATGCTCTGAGTCGCAAGACTGATCATCCTGCCATACGAGTAAAATCGTATAGTTTGGTGATAACGCCAGACTTTCTGAACGAGCTCAAACAGGCGCAACAGGAGGGATTGAAAGAAGAGAATGTGGGTTTTGAACGCGTCTTCGGACAAGTCAAGAACTTGGAAGACAATGACCATGGGATAAAGCTACGATTCGGTCGAATGTGGGTGCCCAGAAATGGGGACATTCGAGCGAGGATTTTAGATGAAGCCCACAAGTCACGATACTCGGTACACCCCGGTGCAACGAAGATGTATCAAGATCTTCGACAGGATTATTGGTGGCCGGGCATGAAGTTTAATGTGATGCAGTATGTGAACAGGTGCCTTACTTGTGCGCAAGTGAAGGCTGAACATCAGAAGCCCTACGGATATGTGCAACCTCTAGAGGTACCGGAATGGAAATGGGAACACATCACCATGGATTTCATTACCAAGCTACCAAAGACAGCTAAGCGACATGATACCATTTGGGTGATTGTGGACCGACTGACGAAGAGTGCACACTTTCTCCCTATCAGGGAAACGTATACGTCCGAAAGGTTGTCTGAGTTGTTCGTAAAGGAGATTGTGGCCAGACATGGAGTTCCTGTCTCCATTGTGTCAGATCGAGATACGAGGTTTACTTCCAGATTCTGGAAGCAGTTTCATGATGCTATGGGAACGAGGTTAAATATCAGTACCGCCTATCACCCTCAGACTGATGGACAGTCAGAAAGGACTATCCAAACGTTGGAGGATATGCTTAGGGCGTGCATTATCGATTTTGGAGGAAGCTGGGATGACCACTTGCCCTTGGTGGAGTTTTCATATAACAACAGCTATCACTCCAGTATCGTAATGCCCCCATATGAGGCGTTGTACGGACGACGATGTAGAACCCCGGTATGCTGGGGTGAAGTTGGACAGAAAGAAATGGGAAACAAGGCTGCCGTGATTGATATGGCAGAAAAGCTACGGGTGATAAAAGCACGTATGAAAGCTGCACAAGATCGCCAAAAGTCTTACGCTGACAAGCGCCGACGACCGATAGAGTTTAATGTGGGCGATCGAGTGTTGCTGAAAGTATCACCATGGAAGGGAATCATTCGATTCAGAAAAAGAGGGAAGTTGAGTCCGAGGTACATCGGACCATTCCAGATAAAAGCAAGGGTAGGGAAAGTTGCGTATCGACTGGACCTACCAGAGGAGCTGAACGGGATTCATCCTACCTTCCACGTGTCACATCTTAGGAAGTGCTTGGCAGACGAGCAGGCGCATGTTCCTTTGGATGACATTGAGGTAGATGATCGACTGAACTACATTGAAGAGCCAGTTGCCATTGTGGACACAAAGGAAAAACAGCTACGGAATAAAACGGTTCGTCAAGTAAGAGTTCAGTGGAAGCATCGGAAGGGGTTCAGACACGACGTGGGAATTGGAAGACGAAATGAGGAAGATGTACCCTCATTTGTTCGATATGTAACGAGGCAGGTTTCGGGACGAAACCTATTGTAAGGAGGGGAGACTTGTAACATCCCAAATTTCTAATACAAGTTACTTGGACTTACGAATGCATGACGAACAATTAACTTGTAGGAAAAGAGACGAAAAATAACCAAGGCGAGGATTACAGATCGTGTACTCGAACTAGTAAAATTTCGAGTACTCCAGTTTCGAGTACACTAATTTCGAGTACACAGGATTTCCTGTACTCAGGTTTCGAGTACCAGCCTTGCCTATAAATAGTGGTGCCTTGGGAAGTGTGACAACCTTTGGCTGGAAGCTCATCTGCTCTCGAGTACACGAAGTTTAAGTCCAAGAATTTCAAGAATCAAACTTTGATCGACCAAACTAAGTAGGAAACGCACGAGATTCTACCAGGAGGATCAGCTACCTTCAAGTAAGTGATTCATGTATAGAAAGCTGGATTTTTATGCAAAAGTCAGGATGATTAAACAAAGGGTGAACTTATGCATAAAGCTCGCACCTTTATGCATAAAGTTCATAACTTTGAGGTTCCAATACGTTGGTAACAACCAAAGGAACCTAGAACTAGCTCCCCAAAGTCTTAGATGAATTTCTGAAATGTTGAATGACGAAATGATGAGTACACGAAATCATGTACAGAGGGTACTCGAAATCATGCATGTATTTCGAGTACAATGTTATTTCGAGTACAGGGGCTATTTCGAATACAATGGTTATTTCGTGTACATGGAATTTCGTGTACATGGCATTTCGTGAACAAGGGATGTTTCGAGTACATGGCATTTCGTGAACGAGAGATGTTTCGAGTACATGGCAATTCGTGTATGTGGGAACTTAATGAATTTCAAGGGTTTCGAACACTTAGCTAAATTTCGAAAACTTGGATTCAATAAGGGGGACTAGTAGGCTATGAGGACTTAGAATAATTTCTAAGTCTAAGTATGTGATGTGATGGTATGTGATGATATGATGTAACTGATATAGGTCCTTAAGGCCCTAGCTAAGGAGTTCGGCTAAGGTTAACAGGAGTCTACTATCAGGTGAGTTCTAGACGCCCTATTCTATGTTTAATGTTTTGGGCTGGCATACATGCTTATGGTTATGTCTATGATGATATGTGCCTATGATGATAATGAATGAATGACGGTATGCACTGACTATGTATGCATGTTAGGGTACTAATATGACTATTGCATGAAAGTATGCTAAGAATGATGAATGCATGTTAGTAAGTTATGATGATAACCTGAATGATATCAGGCTACGATGATAAATATGGATGTTATGTGGTAATGAAATCCTAGGTATGCTATGATGAAAGTATGATGTTATGATAATTACATGCTAGCAAAATGTGTTTATGTTGCCATGATGAATGATATGATGACGTGCTGCTAGCATGACATGTGCATGGTACTAGGATGTTATGATGACATGATACTAGCATACCCTGTATGAGAAATCCTATGTTATTAGGATAATGATACGATGTTATGATGAATGATGATATGGTGCTAGTGTATCATGTCATGATGAATGATGGTTGCTCCAGTACTTGTTACTGGGTAAGTATGGTTGCTCCAGTACTTGTTACTGGGTAAGTATGGTTGCTCCAGTATTTGTACTGGGTAAGTATGGTTGCTCCCGTACTCGTTACGGGGTAAGTATGATGTTGCTCCCGTACTCGTTACGGGGTAAGTATGATGTTGCTCCCGTACTCGTTACGGGGTAAGTATGATGTTGCTCCCGTACTCGTTACGGGGTAAGTATGATGTTGCTCCCGTACTTGTTACGGGGTAAGTATGATGTTGCTCCCGCATTCGTTACGGGGTAAGTATGACGTTGCTCCCATATTCATATGGGGTAAGTATGGTTATGGTTGCTCCAGTACTTGCTACTGGGTAAGTATGGGTCTGCAGAACGCTTCGGCGGGACAGACCAACGGTTATGGAGCCTGTGCCGGCATAAGCCCACTGTTCGAATGGTAACAGTGGAACGTGTGATGATGATGATGTAAGGATGTTATGTGCTAAGGTTATGGACTATGTGTATGAAATGATGTATATGTTAAGTATGTTTAATGTTGTTTTATGAAAACTAGAACTCACCAGCGTAAGCTGACTTGATTTAGCATGTATGTCAGGTTGAAGGTATGATAAGAGGAGGCATGGAGCTCGGGCATAGAGTCATACGATCCGGTGGTTTTGGCAATTCGATGTGATTTTGATACAGACATGTTATTGATTTCTGTTTATCAAACTATGTTTACATTTCCGCTGCATGATTATGAAAGTTTTTAGTTTAAGAGCTATGTGTTATGATGAAAACCAACCTCTGTGAGGTGCCCGGTTTCGGGGCCTCACAAGTTGGTATCAGAGCCATAGTTTGAGAGATCTTGGCATCCCAAATGCCAAGACTTAAACTGAGAATGGGATTAATGGATACGGATTGCCAACCACGGATGACGGATGCCACGAGTTGAATGTTTATGTATGAGTTAAGGGTTAGATGTAATGTTATGAAAGTAGTTAGTGTCATGCACATTGAAGAGATGGGATGGGAAACGTTTAGAGCCTATGAGTTGGGTAAATGGTTAATAACACTTGATCAACGTCGTTAACGATTTACAAAACTTATTCCGTGCTAAACAGATTCCTATGCTGACTCATCAATTGTTGCATTATGTAGAAGGTTAAGATGGCCGGACAAAAGGGTAGACCGCGAAAGAAACCACAGGTAGCTGAAGAACCACATGTCGAGGCTGAAGAACCCGTCAACGAAGACGACCACGAGCACAACGAGCAACCTGAGAATGAAGACGAGTTCACTCTAGAGCCTATCGTGGTGAAGGCTATTTCTGATGAGGTCTGCAAGATCATGGATGAAAAGATGCCAGCAATGATTGCTAAGGCACTAAAGGATGCTCTGAAAGACAAGTCTGAAGGAACTAAAGAAAGCACCAAAGAAGATGAGGTGGTGATCATCGAGACGAAGAGCGGCGACTCTATGACAGGGAAACTGAAGGGCTGTGACTACAAGTCCTTCAAGGGATGTAACCCACCGACCTTTGATGGGAAGAAGGACGCAGTGGCCACCTGCCACTGGATTTCTGCGATGGAGGCTGTTATCTCCATCAGTGAGTGCCGAGTTGACCAAGCTGTCAAGTTTGCAGCTCACTCTTTCGTTGAGGAGGCACTTCACTGGTGGAACACCGTCAAGCAATCCAAGACTACTGAGGATATGGAAAAGATGACTTGGGAGGATCTCAAGGAACTGGTCACTAAGCAGTTCTGTCCCAAGAATGAGTTGGATAAGGTTGAAAGGGAGTTTCTGGTGCTGAAGGCGGGAAGTATGAACCACAGGCAGTACACCTCACGATTCAATGAGATGGCAAGACTTGTTCCTCACTTGGTTTCTACCGAGGAACGTAGGGTGAAGTTGTACATGGAGGGTTTGCCTCCGAAGGTTCGGATACATGTGAAGACGAATGCTCCCAAGACTTATGACTCCACTGTGGAGCTCAGTGGCATAGTTTGGGATGATGTTATGTCAGCCGAGCCAGCCAAAGAAGAAGCAAAGGTGAAAGAGTCCTCCGGGACTAAGAGGGGTCGAACAGACCAACGAAAGTTCTCAAGCAAGAAGGCTAAGCGAGAGGAGATGGGCCGATGCAACAAGTGTGGGAAAAGCCACACGGGACAGTGCCTGGTGGGCACTAATTTATGTTTTAGGTGTGGAAAGACGGGGCACTTTTCTAGCAGTTGCCCGAATGCTACTCGATGCTTCAACTGCAATGGATTAGGACATATGTCCAAGGATTGCAAGCTACCACGGGCCGATGCTTCGGGCTCGGGTAAGAATGAGGAGAAAGGAAAGGAGAAGCAGAAGGCTAAAGCACGAGCCTTTACGATGACGAAGGATGATGCGATTGTGGACCCTGACGTGGTCACAGGTACCTTTTCTATCAACAATATTCCTGCTTCTGTATTGTTTGATTCTGGTGCCAGTATGAGTTTTGTGTCTTCTACTTTCTGTGATGGGTTATCTAGGAAGGTTAAGAAGATAGACCGGGTATTTGATGTAGAGACGGCTATTGGTAAGATGACCAGGGTGACTGAGGCTATTGATGATTGTTATGTTGAGATAGAAGGTCATAGGTTCCCTGCCCGATTGTTTCTTATTACCTTAGGGGGATTCGATGTGGTTTTGGGTATGGACTGGTTAGCCAAATATGAGGCTAACATTGTATGTCGACGAAAGATGATATGTTTACGTGCGATGGATGGGAGCTCCGTGACGGTTTATGGTGATAAAGCGATGTATGCGCCAAAGATCATTTCGATGATCCAGGATGATGTTATGATGCGGCGAGGGTGTGTAGCCTACTTGGCCTATGCGATTAAGGAACGTACGGATACGAGGACGATTGATGATGTTCCCGTGGTGTGTAACTTCCCCGATGTATTCCCTGAGGAATTGCCTGGATTACCACCCGAACGGGAAATTGAGTTCCAGATCGACTTAGTGCCGGGGGCACAACCCGTTGCCAAAGCACCTTACCGTTTAGCTCCAACCGAGATGAAGGAAATGATGACCCAGCTACAAGAACTCCTTGATAAAGGTTTTATACGACCGAGTGTCTCTCCGTGGGGAGCACCGGTGCTGTTCGTTAAGAAGAAGGATGGAAGTATGCGTATGTGTATTGACTACAGGGAACTGAATAAGTTGACCGTAAAGAACAGGTATCCTCTACCTAGAATTGATGACTTGTTCGATCAATTGCAAGGTGCAAGCTGGTTCTCGAAGATAGATCTCCGATCCGGTTACCATCAGTTGAAAGTTCGAGAGCAGGATATTCCAAAGACTGCTTTCCGTACGCGTTATGGACATTACGAGTTTCTCGTGATGTCGTTTGGATTGACGAATGCTCCCGCAGCATTTATGGATTTGATGAACAGAGTATGTCGACCGATGCTGGACCGGTCGGTGATAGTGTTTATTGATGATATTTTGATTTATTCAAAGAACGAGGGAGACCATGCTTGCCACGTACGTGAGGTATTGGAAATCCTGAGGAAAGAGGAACTTTATGCTAAGTTCTCCAAATGCGCTTTCTGGCTACGAGAGGTACAGTTTCTGGGTCACGTGGTGAACCCAGAAGGCATTATGGTAGATCCAGCTAAAGTTGAAACGATTATGAAATGGAGTCCTCCAAAGTCACCGACAGAAGTACGCAGTTTTCTTGGTTTGGCCGGTTACTATCGGAGATTCATTCAGGACTTCTCCAAGATAGCGACGCCACTGACGAAGCTCACGAAGAAAGACGTAAAGTATCAATGGGGTCCAAACCAAGAACAAGCGTTTTCAGTGCTGAAGGAGAAACTTACCCAAGCTCCTGTTCTAGCACTGCCGAATGGGAATGATGATCTTGTTGTGTATGCCGATGCGTCACGACAAGGGTTGGGATGTGTACTAATGCAAAGGGGAAGGGTGATAGCTTATGCTTCGCGCCAGCTAAAGATTCATGAGGCTAACTACCCGACCCACGATCTTGAACTCGCTGCAGTGGTGTTTGCATTGAAAATATGGAGGCACTATTTGTATGGAGTAAGGAGTACCATCTATACCGACCACAAGAGCTTGAAGTATTTCTTCGAGCAAAAGGATCTAAATATGAGGCAGAGACGATGGCTTGAGCTGTTAAAGGATTATGACTGTGATATTCTATATCACCCGGGAAAGGCCAATGTGGTGGCAGATGCTCTGAGTCGCAAGACTGATCATCCTGCCATACGAGTAAAATCGTATAGTTTGGTGATAACGCCAGACTTTCTGAACGAGCTCAAACAGGCGCAACAGGAGGGATTGAAAGAAGAGAATGTGGGTTTTGAACGCGTCTTCGGACAAGTCAAGAACTTGGAAGACAATGACCATGGGATAAAGCTACGATTCGGTCGAATGTGGGTGCCCAGAAATGGGGACATTCGAGCGAGGATTTTAGATGAAGCCCACAAGTCACGATACTCGGTACACCCCGGTGCAACGAAGATGTATCAAGATCTTCGACAGGATTATTGGTGGCCGGGCATGAAGTTTAATGTGATGCAGTATGTGAACAGGTGCCTTACTTGTGCGCAAGTGAAGGCTGAACATCAGAAGCCCTACGGATATGTGCAACCTCTAGAGGTACCGGAATGGAAATGGGAACACATCACCATGGATTTCATTACCAAGCTACCAAAGACAGCTAAGCGACATGATACCATTTGGGTGATTGTGGACCGACTGACGAAGAGTGCACACTTTCTCCCTATCAGGGAAACGTATACGTCCGAAAGGTTGTCTGAGTTGTTCGTAAAGGAGATTGTGGCCAGACATGGAGTTCCTGTCTCCATTGTGTCAGATCGAGATACGAGGTTTACTTCCAGATTCTGGAAGCAGTTTCATGATGCTATGGGAACGAGGTTAAATATCAGTACCGCCTATCACCCTCAGACTGATGGACAGTCAGAAAGGACTATCCAAACGTTGGAGGATATGCTTAGGGCGTGCATTATCGATTTTGGAGGAAGCTGGGATGACCACTTGCCCTTGGTGGAGTTTTCATATAACAACAGCTATCACTCCAGTATCGGAATGCCCCCATATGAGGCGTTGTACGGACGACGATGTAGAACCCCGGTATGCTGGGGTGAAGTTGGATAGAAAGAAATGGGAAACAAGGCTGCCGTGATTGATATGGCAGAAAAGCTATGGGTGATAAAAGCACGTATGAAAGCTGCACAAGATCGCCAAAAGTCTTACGCTGACAAGCGCCGACGACCGATAGAGTTTAATGTGGGCGATCGAGTGTTGCTGAAAGTATCACCATGGAAGGGAATCATTCGATTCAGAAAAAGAGGGAAGTTGAGTCCGAGGTACATCGGACCGTTCCAGATAAAAGCAAGGGTAGGGAAAGTCGCGTATCGACTGGACCTACCAGAGGAGCTGAACGGGATTCATCCTACCTTGCACGTGTCACATCTTAGGAAGTGCTTGGCAGACGAGCAGGCGCATGTTCCTTTGGATGACATTGAGGTAGATGATCGACTGAACTACATTGAAGAGCCAGTTGCCATTGTGGACACAAAGGAAAAACAGCTACGGAATAAAACGGTTCGTCAAGTAAGAGTTCAGTGGAAGCATCGGAAGGGTTCAGACACGACGTGGGAATTGGAAGACGAAATGAGGAAGATGTACCCTCATTTGTTCGATATGTAACGAGGCAGGTTTCGGGACGAAACCTATTGTAAGGAGGGGAGACTTGTAACATCCCAAATTTCTAATACAAGTTACTTGGACTTACGAATGCGTGACGAACAATTAACTTGTAGGAAAAGAGACGAAAAATAACCAAGGCGAGGATTACAGATCGTGTACTCGAACTAGTAAAATTTCGAGTACTCCAGTTTCGAGTACACTAATTTCGAGTACACTGGATTTCGTGTACTCAGGTTTCGAGTACCAGCCTTGCCTATAAATAGTGGTGCCTTGGGAAGTGTGACAACCTTTGGCTGGAAGCTCATCTGCTCTCGAGTACACGAAGTTTAAGTCCAAGAATTTCAAGAATCAAACTTTGATCGACCAAACGAAGTAGGAAACGCACGGGATTCTACCAGGAGGATCAGCTACCTTCAAGTAAGTGATTCATGTATAGAAAGCTGGATTTTTATGCAAAAGTCAGGATGATTAAACAAAGGGTGAACTTATGCATAAAGCTCGCACCTTTATGCATAAAGTTCATAACTTTGAGGTTCCAATACGTTGGTAACAACCAAAGGAACCTAGAACTAGCTCCCCAAAGTCTTAGATGAATTTCTGAAATGTTGAATGACGAAATGATGAGTACACGAAATCATGTACAGAGGGTACTCGAAATCATGCATGTATTTCGAGTACAATGTTATTTCGAGTACAGGGGCTATTTCGAATACAATGGTTATTTCGTGTACATGGAATTTCGTGTACATGGCATTTCGTGAACAAGGGATGTTTCGAGTACATGGCATTTCGTAAACGAGAGATGTTTCGAGTACATGGCAATTCGTGTATGTGGGAACTTAATGAATTTCAAGGGTTTCGAACACTTAGCTAAATTTCGAAAACTTGGATTCAATAAGGGGGACTAGTAGGCTATGAGGACTTAGAATAATTTCTAAGTCTAAGTATGTGATGTGATGGTATGTGATGATATGATGTAACTGATATAGGTCCTTAAGGCCCTAGCTAAGGAGTTCGGCTAAGGTTAACAGGAGCCTACTATCAGGTGAGTTCTAGACGCCCTATTCTATGTTTAATGTTTTGGGCTGGCATACATGCTTATGGTTATGTCTATGATGTTATGTGCCTATGATGATAATGAATGAATGACGGTATGCACTGACTATGTATGCATGTTAGGGTACTAATATGACTATTGCATGAAAGTATGCTAAGAATGATGAATGCATGTTAGTAAGTTATGATGATAACATGAATGATATCAGGCTACGATGATAAATATGGATGTTATGTGGTAATGAAATCCTAGGTATGCTATGATGAAAGTATGATGTTATGATAATTACATGCTAGCAAAATGTGTTTATGTTGCCATGATGAATGATATGATGACGTGCTGCTAGCATGACATGTGCATGGTACTAGGATGTTATGATGACATGATACTAGCATACCCTGTATGAGAAATCCTATGTTATTAGGATAATGATACGATGTTATGATGAATGATGATATGGTGCTAGTGTATCATGTCATGATGAATGATGGTTGCTCCAGTACTTGTTACTGGGTAAGTATGGTTGCTCCAGTACTTGTTACTGGGTAAGTATGGTTGCTCCAGTATTTGTACTGGGTAAGTATGGTTGCTCCCGTACTCGTTACGGGGTAAGTATGATGTTGCTCCCGTACTCGTTACGGGGTAAGTATGATGTTGCTCCCGTACTCGTTACGGGGTAAGTATGATGTTGCTCCCGTACTTGTTACGGGGTAAGTATGATGTTGCTCCCGCATTCGTTACGGGGTAAGTATGACGTTGCTCCCATATTCATATGGGGTAAGTATGGTTATGGTTGCTCCAGTACATGCTACTGGGTAAGTATGGGTCTGCAGAACGCTTCGGCGGGACAGACCAACGGTTATGGAGCCTTGTGCCGGCATAAGCCCATTGTTCGAATGGTAACAGTGGAACGTATGATGATGATGATGTAAGGATGTTATGTGCTAAGGTTATGGACTATGTGTATGAAATGATGTATATGTTAAGTATGTTTAATGTTGTTTTATGAAAACTAGAACTCACCAGCGTAAGCTGACCTGATTTAGCATGTATGTCAGGTTGAAGGTATGATAAGAGGAGGCATGGAGCTCGGGCATAGAGTCATACGATCCGGTGGTTTTGGCAATTCGATGTGATTTTGATACAGACATGTTATTGATTTCTGTTTATCAAACTATGTTTACATTTCCGCTGCATGATTATGAAAGTTTTTAGTTTAAGAGCTATTTGTTATGATGAAAACCAACCTCTGTGAGGTGCCCGGTTTCAGGGCCTCACATAAGCTAATATCCATTTTCAAATCATTGGTTTCTTAAATGTCGGGGTTTGCAAGCCACTTTCTAAGTGTTGGAGTGCTTCGATTCCAAGGATATGCTTAAGTAAGTTCATACACCCAATTCAAATCTTTGTATTTCTAAAACTTGGTGTTTGTAACTCAATTACAAAGCGTTTACGTGTTTAAATTACAAGGATAGGCTTCAGTGAGTTCATAACCCCTTCCTTGGACTTGTAAAACATGGTGTTTTCAGTATAATTGCAAATTCTTTACGTGCCTCAGTTACAATTTTATGCCTAAGTTAGGTCGTAACTAAAATTCGAATCCTTGGATTCCCAAAACACGCGGTTTGTCGTACAAGTACAAAGATTTTATGCATTTAAACTACATTAAAATGCCTTAGTGTGTTGACAACGCCTCTTCAAGTCCTTGGATTTCGAACACCGGGGGATTGCAAAACAATTAGAAAGTGTTTACATGCTTCAATTACCATCATATGATTAGTTCAGTCCTTAACCCCACTTAAGTCTTTTTATTTTTAAAGTTCGGGGTGCAACACAATTACAAATAGTTAACGACATTAAACTGCAATCATATTCTTAGGTGAGCTCTTCATCCGTTCTCAATCATCCGAATTAAAAAACCGAGGGTATGCAATACATTTGCAAAGTGTTTGCGTGCTATAGTTGGAACGACATGAGTACCTAAGTTAATATCCATTTTCAAAGCATTGGTTTCCAAAATGTCGGGGTTTGCAAGCCACTTTCGAAGTGTTGGAGTGCTTCAATTACTAGGATATGCTTAACTAAGTTCATACACCCATTTCAAATCTTTGTGTATCTAAAAGTTGGTGTTTGAAACTCAATTACAAAGTGTTTACATGTTTAAATTGCAAGGATATGCTTAAATGAGTTCATAACCCCTTCTTTAAATCTTTGGACTTCAAAAACATGGTGTTTTCAGTATAATTGCGAAGGCTTTACGTGCTTCAGTTACAATTTTATTCCTATGTAAGGTCGTAACTCAATGTCGAATCCTTGGATTTCCAAAACTCGTGGTTTGCAGTACAAGTACAAAGGTTTTACGCGTTTAAACTACACTAAAATGCCTTAGTGTGTTGACAACGCCTCTTCAAGTCCTTGGACTTCGAAAATCGGGGGTTTGCAAAACAATTAGAAAGTGTTTATAAGCATCAATTACCATCATATGATTAGTTGAGTCCTTAACACCATTTAAGCATTTTTGTTTTTAAAAGTCGGGGTGCAACCCAATTACAAAGAGTTTACGAAATTAAACTTTAATCATATTTTTAGGTGAGCCTTTATACGTTCTCAAATCCACATAATTCAAAAACCGAGGGTATGTAACAGTGTTACAAAGTGTTTGCGTGCTTTAATTGGAACGACTTGAGTACGTAAGTTAATATCCATTTTCAAATCATTGGTTTCTTAAATGTCGGGGTTTGCAAGCCAATTTCTAAGTGTTGGAGTGCTTCAATTCCAAGGATATGCTTAAGTAAGTTCATACACCCAATTCAAATCTTTGTATTTCTAAAACTTGGTGTTTGTAACTCAATTACAAAGCGTTTACGTGTTTAAATTACAAGGATAGGCTTCAGTGAGTTCATAACCCCTTCCTTGGACTTGTAAAACATGGTGTTTTCAGTACAATTGCAAATTCTTTACGTGCCTCAGTTACAATTTTATGCCTAAGTAAGGTCGTAACTAAAATTCGAATCCTTGGATTCCCAAAACTCGCGGATTGTCGTACAAGTACAAAGATTTTATGCATTTAAACTACATTAAAATGCCTTAGTGTGTTGACAACGCCTCTTCAAGTCCTTGGATTTCGAAAACCGGGAGATTGCAAAACAATTAGAAAGTGTTTACATGCATCAATTACCATCATATGATTAGTTGAGTCCTTAACCCCACTTAAGTCTTTTTATTTTTAAAGTTCGGGGTGCAACACAATTACAAATAGTTCACGACATTAAACTGCAATCATATTCTTAGGTGAGCTCTTCATCCGTTCTCAAATCATCCGAATTAGAAAACCGAGGGTATGCAATACATTTGCAAATTGTTTGCGTGCTATAGTAGGAACGACATGAGTACCTAAGTTAATATCCATTTTCAAATCATTGGTTTCGTAAATGTCAGGGTTTGCAAGCTAATTTCGAAATGTTGGAGTGCTTCAATTCCAAGGATATGCTTAAGTAAGTTCATACACCCATTTCAAATCTTTGTATTTCTAAAACTTGATGTTTGTAACTCAATTACAAAGTGTTTATGTGTTTAAATTACAAGGATATGCTTTAGTGAGTTAATAACCCCTTCCTCAAATCTTTGGACTTCTAAAAGTTGGTGTTTTCAGTATAATTGCAAATTCTTTACGTGCCTCAGTTACAATTTTATGCCTAAGTAAGGTCGTAACTAAAATTCGAATCCTTGGATTCCCAAAACTCGCGGTTTACCGTACAAGTACAAAGATTTTATGCATTTAAACTACATTAAAATGCCTTAGTGTGTTGACAACGCCTCTACAAGTCCTTGGATTTCGAAAACCGGGAGATTGCAAAACAATTAGAAAGTGTTTACATGCATCAATTACCATCATATGACTAGTTGAGTCCTTAACCCCACTTAAGTCTTTTTATTTTTAAAGTTCGGGGTGCAACACAATTACAAATAGTTCACGACATTAAACTGTAATCATATTCTTAGGTGAGCTCTTCATCAGTTCTCAAATCAACCGAAATAGAAAACCGAGGGTATGCAATACATTTGCAAAGTGTTTGCGTGCTATAGTTGGAACGACATGAGTACCTAAGTTAATATCCATTTTCAAATCATTGGTTTCCTAAATGTCGGTGTTTGCAAGCCAATTTCGAAATGTTGGAGTGCTTCAATTCCAAGGATATGCTTAAGTAAGTTCATACACCCATTTCAAATCTTTGTATTTCTAAAACTTGGTGTTTGTAACTCAATTACAAAGTGTTTACGTGTTTAAATTACAAGGATATGCTTCAGTGAGTTCATAACCCCTTCCTCAAATCTTTGGACTTCTAAAACTTGGTGTTTCCAGTATAATTGCAAATTCTTTACGTGCATCAGTTACAATTTTATGCCTAAGTAAGGTCGTAACTCAAATTCGAATCCTTGGATTACCAAAACTCGCGGTTTGCCGTACAAGTACAAAGATTTTACGCATTTAAACTACATTAAAATGCCTTAGTGTGTTGACAACGCCTCTTCAAGTCCTTGGATTTCGAAAACCGGGGGATTGCAAAACAATTAGAAAGTGTTTACATGCATCAATTACCATCATATGATTAGTTGAGTCCTTAACCCCACTTAAGTCTTTTTATTTTTAAAGTTCGGGGTGCAACACAATTACAAATAGTTCACGACATTAAACTGCAATCATATTCTTAGGTGAGCTCTTCATCCGTTCTCAATCATCCGAATTAAAAAACCGAGGGTATGCAATACATTTGCAAAGTGTTTGCGTGCTATAGTTGGAACGACATGGGTACCTAAGTTAATATCCATTTTCAAAGCATTGGTTTCCAAAATGTCGGGGTTTGCAAACCACTTTCGAAGTGTTGGAGAGCTTCAATTACTAGGATATGCTTAACTAAGTTCATACACCCATTTCAAATCTTTGTGTATCTAAAAGTTGGTGTTTGAAACTCAATTACAAAGTGTTTACATGTTTAAATTGCAAGGATATGCTTAAATGAGTTCATAACCCCTTCTTTAAATCTTTGGACTTCAAAAACATGGTGTTTTCAGTATAATTGCGAAGGCTTTACGTGCTTCAGTTACAATTTTATTCCTATGTAAGGTCGTAACTCAATGTCGAATCCTTGGATTTCCAAAACTCGTGGTTTGCAGTACAAGTACAAAGGTTTTACGCGTTTAAACTACACTAAAATGCCTTAGTGTGTTGACAACGCCTCTTCAAGTCCTTGGACTTCGAAAATCGGGGGTTTGCAAAACAATTAGAAAGTGTTTATAAGCATCAATTACCATCATATGATTAGTTGAGTCCTTAACACCATTTAAGCATTTTTGTTTTTAAAAGTCGGGGTGCAACCCAATTACAAAGAGTTTACGAAATTAAACTTTAATCATATTTTTAGGTGAGCCTTTATACGTTCTCAAATCCACATAATTCAAAAACCGAGGGTATGTAACAGTGTTACAAAGTGTTTGCGTGCTTTAATTGGAACGACTTGAGTACGTAAGTTAATATCCATTTTCAAATCATTGGTTTCTTAAATGTCGGGGTTTGCAAGCCAATTTCTAAGTGTTGGAGTGCTTCAATTCCAAGGATATGCTTAAGTAAGTTCATACACCCAATTCAAATCTTTGTATTTCTAAAACTTGGTGTTTGTAACTCAATTACAAAGCGTTTACGTGTTTAAATTACAAGGATAGGCTTCAGTGAGTTCATAACCCCTTCCTTGGACTTGTAAAACATGGTGTTTTCAGTATAATTGCAAATTCTTTACGTGCCTCAGTTACAATTTTATGCCTAAGTAAGGTCGTAACTAAAATTCGAATCCTTGGATTCCCAAAACTCGCGGTTTGTCGTACAAGTACAAAGATTTTATGCATTTAAACTACATTAAAATGCCTTAGTGTGTTGACAACGCCTCTTCAAGTCCTTGGATTTCGAAAACCGGGAGATTGCAAAACAATTAGAAAGTGTTTACATGCATCAATTACCATCATATGATTAGTTGAGTCCTTAACCCCACTTAAGTCTTTTTATTTTTAAAGTTCGGGGTGCAACACAATTACAAATAGTTCACGACATTAAACTGCAATCATATTCTTAGGTGAGCTCTTCATCCGTTCTCAAATCATCCGAATTAGAAAACCGAGGGTATGCAATACATTTGCAAATTGTTTGCGTGCTATAGTTGGAACGACATGAGTACCTAAGTTAATATCCATTTTCAAATCATTGGTTTCGTAAATGTCAGGGTTTGCAAGCTAATTTCGAAATGTTGGAGTGCTTCAATTCCAAGGATATGCTTAAGTAAGTTCATACACCCATTTCAAATCTTTGTATTTCTAAAACTTGATGTTTGTAACTCAATTACAAAGTGTTTATGTGTTTAAATTACAAGGATATGCTTTAGTGAGTTAATAACCCCTTCCTCAAATCTTTGGACTTCTAAAAGTTGGTATTTTCAGTATAATTGCAAATTCTTTACGTGCCTCAGTTACAATTTTATGCCTAAGTAAGGTCGTAACTAAAATTCGAATCCTTGGATTCCCAAAACTCGCGGTTTACCGTACAAGTACAAAGATTTTATGCATTTAAACTACATTAAAATGCCTTAGTGTGTTGACAACGCCTCTACAAGTCCTTGGATTTCGAAAACCGGGAGATTGCAAAACAATTAGAAAGTGTTTACATGCATCAATTACCATCATATGATTAGTTGAGTCCTTAACCCCACTTAAGTCTTTTTATTTTTAAAGTTCGGGGTGCAACACAATTACAAATAGTTCACGACATTAAACTGTAATCATATTCTTAGGTGAGCTCTTCATCAGTTCTCAAATCAACCGAAATAGAAAACCGAGGGTATGCAATACATTTGCAAAGTGTTTGCGTGCTATAGTTGGAACGACATGAGTACCTAAGTTAATATCCATTTTCAAATCATTGGTTTCCTAAATGTCGGTGTTTGCAAGCCAATTTCGAAATGTTGGAGTGCTTAAATTCCAAGGATATGCTTAAGTAAGTTCATACACCCATTTCAAATCTTTGTATTTCTAAAACTTGGTGTTTGTAACTCAATTACAAAGTGTTTACGTGTTTAAATTACAAGGATATGCTTCAGTGAGTTCATAACCCCTTCCTCAAATCTTTGGACTTCTAAAACTTGGTGTTTCCAGTATAATTGCAAATTCTTTACGTGCATCAGTTACAATTTTATGCCTAAGTAAGGTCGTAACTCAAATTCGAATCCTTGGATTCCCAAAACTCGCGGTTTGCCGTACAAGTACAAAGATTTTACGCATTTAAACTACATTAAAATGCCTTAGTGTGTTGACAACGCCTCTTCAAGTCCTTGGATTTCGAAAACCGGGGGATTGCAAAACAATTAGAAAGTGTTTACATGCATCAATTACCATCATATGATTAGTTGAGTCCTTAACCCCACTTAAGTCTTTTTATTTTTAAAGTTCGGGGTGCAACACAATTACAAATAGTTCACGACATTAAACTGCAATCATATTCTTAGGTGAGCTCTTCATCCGTTCTCAATCATCCGAATTAAAAAACCGAGGGTATGCAATACATTTGCAAAGTGTTTGCGTGCTATAGTTGGAACGACATGGGTACCTAAGTTAATATCCATTTTCAAAGCATTGGTTTCCAAAATGTCGGGGTTTGCAAACCACTTTCGAAGTGTTGGAGTGCTTCAATTACTAGGATATGCTTAACTTAGTTCATACACCCATTTCAAATCTTTGTGTATCTAAAAGTTGGTGTTTGAAACTCAATTACAAAGTGTTTACATGTTTAAATTGCAAGGATATGCTTAAATGAGTTCATAACCCCTTCTTTAAATCTTTGGACTTCAAAAACATGGTGTTTTCAGTATAATTGCGAAGTCTTTACGTGCTTCAGTTACAATTTTATGCCTAAGTAAGGTCGTAACTCAATGTCGAATCCTTGGATTTCCAAAACTCGTGGTTTGCAGTACAAGTACAAAGGTTTTACGCGTTTAAACTACACTAAAATGCCTTAGTGTGTTGACAACGCCTCTTCAAGTCCTTGGACTTCGAAAATCGGGGTTTGCAAAACAATTAGAAAGTGTTTATAAGCATCAATTACCATCATATGATTAGTTGAGTCCTTAACACCATTTAAGGATTTTTGTTTTTAAAGGTCGGGGTGCAACCCAATTACAAAGAGTTTACGAAATTAAACTTTAATCATATTCTTAGGTGAGCCTTTATACGTTCTCAAATCCACATAATTCAAAAACCGAGGGTATGTAACAGTGTTACAAAGTGTTTGCGTGCTTTAATTGGAACAACTTGAGTACGTAAGTTAATATCCATTTTCAAATCATTGGTTTCTTAAATGTCGGGGTTTGCAAGCCAATTTCTAAGTGTTGGAGTGCTTCAATTCCAAGGATATGCTTAAGTAAGTTCATACACCCAATTCAAATCTTTGTATTTCTAAAACTTGGTGTTTGTAACTCAATTACAAAGTGTTTACGTGTTTAAATTACAAGGATAGGCTTCAGTGAGTTCATAACCCCTTCCTTGGACTTGTAAAACATGGTGTTTTCAGTATAATTGCAAATTCTTTACGTGCCTCAGTTACAATTTTATGCCTAAGTAAGGTCGTAACTAAAATTCGAATCCTTGGATTCCCAAAACTCGCGGTTTGTCGTACAAGTACAAAGATTTTATGCATTTAAACTACCTTAAAATGCCTTAGGGTGTTGACAACGCCTCTTCAAGTCCTTGGATTTCGAAAACCGGGAGATTGCAAAACAATTAGAAAGTGTTTACATGCATCAATTACCATCATATGATTAGTTGAGTCCTTAACCCCACTTAAGTCTTTTTATTTTTAAAGTTCGGGGTGCAACACAATTACAAATAGTTCACGACATTAAACTGCAATCATATTCTTAGGTGAGCTCTTCATCCGTTCTCAAATCATCTGAATTAGAAAACCGAGGGTATGCAATACATTTGCAAAGCGTTTGCGTGCTACAGTTGGAACGACATGAGTACCTAAGTTAATATCCATTTTCAAATCATTGGTTTCGTAAATGTCAGGGTTTGCAAGCTAATTTCGAAATGTTGGAGTGCTTCAATTCCAAGGATATGCTTAAGTAAGTTCATACACCCATTTCAAATCTTTGTATTTCTAAAACTTGGTGTTTGTAACTCAATTACAAAGTGTTTTCGTGTTTAAATTACAAGGATATGCTTTAGTGAGTTAATAACCCCTTCCTCAAATCTTTGGACTTCTAAAAGTTGGTGTTTTCAGTATAATTGCAAATTCTTTACGTGCCTCAGTTACAATTTTATGCCTAAGTAAGGTCGTAACTAAAATTCGAATCCTTGGATTCCCAAAACTCGCGGTTTACCGTACAAGTACAAAGATTTTATGCATTTAAACTACATTCAAAATGCCTTAGTGTGTTGACAACGCCTCTACAAGTCCTTGGATTTCGAAAACTGGGAGATTGCAAAACAATTAGAAAGTGTTTACATGCATCAATTACCATCATATGATTAGTTGAGTCCTTAACCCCACTTAAGTCTTTTTATTTTTAAAGTTCGGGGTGCAACACAATTACAAATAGTTCACGACATTAAACTGTAATCATATTCTTAGGTGAGCTCTTCATCAGTTCTCAATTCATCCGAATTAGAAAACCGAGGGTATGCAATACATTTGCAAAGTGTTTGCGTGCTATAGTTGGAACGACATGAGTACCTAAGTTAATATCCATTTTCAAATCATTGGTTTCCTAAATGTCGGTGTTTGCAAGCCAATTTCGAAATGTTGGAGTGCTTCAATTCCACGGATATGCTTAAGTAAGTTCATACACCCATTTCAAATCTTTGTATTTCTAAAACTTGGTGTTTGTAACTCAATTACAAAGTGTTTACGTGTTTAAATTACAAGGATATGCTTCAGTGAGTTCATAACCCCTTCCTCAAATCTTTGGACTTCTAAAACTTGGTGTTTTCAGTATAATTGCAAAGTCTTTACGTGCTTCAGTTACAATTTTATGCCTAAGTAAGGTCGTAACTCAATTTCGAATCCTTGGATTTCCAAAACTCGCGGTTTGCAGTACAAGTACAAAGGTTTTACGCGTTTAAACTACACTCAAATGCCTTAGTGTGTTGACAACGCCTCTTCAAGTCCTTGGATTTCGGAAATCGGGGGTTTGCAAAACAATTAGAAAGTGTTTACATGCATCAATTACCATCATATGATTAGTTGAGTCCTTAACCCCACTTAAGTTTTTTTATTTTTAAAGTTCGTGGTGCAACACAATTACAAATAGTTCACGACATTAAACCGCAATCATATTCTTAGGTGAGCTCTTCATCCGTTCTCAAATCATCCGAATTAAAAAACCGAGGGTATGCAATACATTTGCAAAGTATTTGCGTGCTATAGTTGGAACGACATGAGTACCTAAGTTAATATCCATTTTCAAATCATTGGTTTCCTAAATGTCGGGGTTTGCAAGCCAATTTCGAAATGTTGGAGTGCTTCAATTCCAAGGATATGTGTTGGTTTGGTGAAACCGTTCAGGATCGAATCACAAGTTCTACAAACTATCAACTACGTGCGGAATCCATAGTCAATATGTATGAAAGTCAAGAACACAAGCAAATCCATAAACACATCTTTGATTATCAACAAATGATAACAAAAATTCACTCAGAATTACAGACTTCTCACACAGAGAGAATCAACAGATCTATCTCAAAGTTCTACTGAAAAAACAATAACAACTTCTATTTATATAACAGACCAGCGAACCTTAGGTTCGTCAGCCGAACCCTAAGGTTCGCTGAGCAAACCCTTAGGTTTGCAAGCCGAACTATCTCAAGGTTATAGGTTCGCCGAACCTATCAACACAATAGGTTCGCCGAACCTGCCTAGGTTCGTGGGCCAGACGAAGCTTGACAAACCTTTAGACGAACCTTTACCAAATCAAAATAAATACAACTTTTGAATAGCAAACAATTACAAATATGCACTAACAAACTCCCCCTAAATGTTTGCTATCAAAACCTTCATTCTTGATCTACAGCTTTGTCTTTAACACCGCTTGATTCTCGAACATCTTCAGCTTCTCTTTACTAAGATCAATTATCTTCTTATCAAACGCCTTTTCTTTTGAAATCAATTTCTTGTTTGCTTCTGTGCATACTCGCAGATCAGAAATCAACTGTGAGTTCATCTCTTTGAGTCTATCTATTATCTCATACAAATCACTCTGTACCTCAGTCATCTCATCAATCTTCTCCTTTCCTTTCCTTTCCTTGATTCTTCTTCCAAAGAAGCCATGAAAGAACCCATAAGATCATCATACTTAACCCCCCAGTCATAGCCCTCATCAGCTTGACTTACCAGTGCTTTAGAAGATGATTCTTCAGATTTCTCTTTCTTTTTCTGATAATCTTCCTTAGGCTTGAATGGATTCAGATTTCCTTGCTTCTTGGGGTTTTTGCACTCTCTTGCAAAATGACCATGTTCACCACAGTTATAACACTGTGTAGATTTTGGATTAAATCCAAACTTTGTGTTCCGGTCAAAAGTGAATTTCTTCCTGGTTTTCTTCTCATATCTATTAATTCTGCGAATAACACTCGCCAATGCCCACTGCGTATCTATCAACTCCATCTCATCCTCATCAATTTGTGCATAATCTTCAAAAGTAAGATTTGGATTTCCAATTCTCCCAGCCACCTGCTCATCATAAGCACTCACGACACATGACAAAATAGACATATGATCTTTAACGGCTTCAACTGTCACTTTTCCTAAATTTGTTGTGTTAAGATGAACTGGAGGTGGTGTAGACTCAGACTTTTTCTCATTGACAGGACAGTGTGAGCTAGAACTTATAGGCACTGAAGAACTCTGAGTAGATTCAGAAGTTCTAGATACGAAAGCAGTCTGTATCTTCGCAGATGCAGCAGGAGGTGTAGCAACTGAACCACCATACAAGGAAGGATCTTGAGTGACATTTACCCGTCTTGCTTTACGTTTGTCCTTCATTTCTTGTTCCTCCAGTTTCTGAATAAACTCTACCAATGTCAATCCAGGTAGGTTTTCTCTCAATATGAGCACCAAAGAGTTCCACTTATCTGGTAACGCATCAGCCAAACAATCAATCTTCTCATCTTCTGTGTACTCAATGCCATATTTCCTCACTTCAGTCAATAAATGTCTGTATCTGGTAATCAAGGCATCTAAAGTCTCAATTCCAATGATGTTAAAATTCTCAAACTCCTTTCTAATATCGGTAGCCTTCATTTTCTTCAGATTTGTGTTTCCTTCAACTCTTGCCTTCAATGCATTCCACAGACTATAAGCAGTCTTGTGTTCATCAAACTGATGCAGAATTTGATTTGGAATAGCTTGACTCAATAACCAGTAAGCTTTCTTCTCCGAGTCATACTTTTTCCTCTCATCTACATCTAGCCTTTCCAAGAGTTGATACAAATCAATTCCAACTACCCTTGGTCTCTCATAAGGAGATAAGATTCATTCCCATAAATTTGTATCTGTGCCATTAAGATGAGTTTCAAATCTTCCTTTCCAGTTGTCATAATCCGCTAGATCCAATAGCTTTGGCACTTTGTTTGTACTACCCACTTCAGTTTCACTGATTAAGATGCTTTGAAGTTTGGAGTTCTGACTTGCCATCGCTGCGTACATGTCAGACATAATTTCTAAATTTGTAAGCAGCGAATCTTTTCAGAATTTTCACTAGCCGAACCTTAAACGAACCTCAGCCTAACCTATTGACAAAAATTTGTCTTAGACGAACCTTTGACCTTCACGAACCCTTGAGTAGCGAACCCTTGAGTTGCGAACCTTGAAACTCACGAACCCTAGCACAAACGAATCAAAAGTTTGACGAACCCTTTGTCAAAACTTGTTCACGAACCTCAGCGAACCTCTAACGAACTATCACCAAAATCTTGACGAACTATTTTGGCGAACCTTGCCGAACCTTCAGCAAACTATCAAACGAACCCTCTGAAAAACAAGAATATCAGCGAACCTTTGTCTTCAGCCAATCACAGGTTCGTCCCACGAACCTGTAGCGAAAAATTTGAAAATTTTGTAGGATTCGATCTGCCCAAGATACATATTAAATTGATGTGGCTAGTGTGATATGATCCAAGTCGGGTCATACCCAATAACAAGCTAGACAAACACCTGCAATATTTATTTACTGATTTGATCAATTAAATAAATAACAACACTTAATACATTTAGAAAATGGTTTTCTAAATAGATGCACTTGAGAATTAATAAATAACATGGGTTTATTTATTTTGAGAGATTACTTTATATTGTTATTTAAAAGGTTAAATAACATTATTAAGTTGATATAACATGTCTTGTTACATGTTTAATGTTACAAGTTTATTTAAAAAGATTAATAAATACTTGATACATATGACATTTTAATTAAAGGGATTAATTAAAATCAAGTTAAATGAGTTGGATGGGAAAATTTAAAAGGCAAGCCCCTCATTGGACCCCTTTAATTCGGCCCTTAATGGCTGATTTAAACCCACCAATCACTTGGAGATTGCTTCATAAGATGGACAATCAAAGACACAAGGCATTTAATCTCATTTTATCTCAAAAAATTCATTGCATCTCTCTTTTTTTCTTCTCTAATCCTCGGCAGAAAGGGCAGGAAAGAGGGCAGTTTTTGTGCTGGAACAAGTGTGTTCTAAGGGCCAAAA
Source organism: Mikania micrantha (assembly GCA_009363875.1). Classification (NCBI taxonomy): domain Eukaryota; kingdom Viridiplantae; phylum Streptophyta; class Magnoliopsida; order Asterales; family Asteraceae; genus Mikania; species Mikania micrantha. The sequence goes on from CM018687.1 coordinate 32,909,023, forward strand.
TAGTGTTGAAAACCTAGCAATCAAAGGGTGTCTTGTTGGAGCTTGGGGTATAGCTACTTGAGGTATTCTAGGTTGAAGATTCGGCTCATAAACATCATCATCTTCATCTTATAATCCACGAGTTTTAAGAGGTAGTATATGATGTTTTGAATGATTGTTTGATAGCATGTTCTTCCATATAAAGATCCTTGTTTATGGGTTTTGTTTTAATCTAATGTATTTGATGCATAAACTAACTAATCTCAAAATGGTTTTTGATTATAACTCCGCTGCGTTTTTTAACATATTAATGGTTAATATGACTTTGATAAAAATCTACAAAACCAAACAATGGCATCAAGAGCCGGTTATATGGATACATGCTTCAAAAATCGAAATTTTCGGGTCCTTTTTCCATAAAAAGTGGGCTGGAAATTTCACCTATGGCAAACCCTTTGTTTTTCAAGATATTACTCTTATATGCATAGTAAGGATCTTGAAAAATTATAGCGATAAGATGGCTTGTTTGTTTGGACAAAAACCCATTTGAGTTTGGTTAATGTTGGCCGAGATTTTGGGTTCAAAAGGGGCTGCCATTCACGGTTTTTGTATACATATTTGGATGTGTTTTAGTGCATAAAACCTAGCCATGACCTTGTGTTTGATTGTTTGTGGTTGTGATTTCATTTGGTTGTAATAAAGGCATGTAATTTATTTGTTTCATTTGGTATGTAATAAAGTAGTTTAGCTTGCACTTTATTTTTCCTAGAAAAATGTATCAGTTTTTTTTTCTATGTAACTTGTCTTTGGGGCTGATTTGTGAGACAAAGAAGGAGCCTAAAGATGGTGATGGAATCACAACACAAAAGGAATACTTGAAGCATTTGGATGCAAGTTCAAGTGGGAGTTCATCAACACAACCTTGTGTCATGTTTTACCCTAAAAATGACCTTTTGACACACTTGTTATGGCAAGCAAGTGTGGTCATAGTAGTTGGCTATGGTTATGCACTTATATTTTATGTTTGGTTGTTTATTTTGTTGTTTGAATGAGTTTGACATTTTAATGAAAATTGAATAAACTAGTTAAACAACTAAGATAAAACAAGCATAAAATTGGTTCTATAAAAATCTTAAAGGAATTAATAAAATGGGTTTATTAAGGGTTAATGATTTAATAAAAAATGAGTTTTATTAAAAGGAATCATAAAAATTGTTTTTAATAAAATACCATGCATTTGAATGCATACAAATAGTATGGAATAAAAGGTTCTTCTAAAAACTAGAATTTTAGAAACTATAAAAACCCTTTACAAAACAAGTTTTAACACCATCCTTTTAAACAACACTCGATTCACTTGTAACTCGTTTATGGGATAAAGGTCACCTAACCATAAATGCCGAAACTTGTGAAGTTGAGGTGAAATTACCGTATTTGTGGGATAAAGGTCACCTAACAACTTGTATTTGTAAAATCACACGTGTGTTTAAGTAGGACGACTTGATTTGGAAATCATGCATTAGGATCACCGAAGCATGACGTACAAACGGTGTTGATGGGATAAACATGCCAAACAAAACATAAGATGTTTAAAATCGATCCCATACACTAGAAATTGTAATAGGTTACAATTGTCAAACGTTGACTACCTTGTTAATTTAAATAAAGGGATAAAGGTCACCTAACCGATATTTAAATATAACGTTGGATTCTACATTTTAATTATTAATTGTCTATAAGACATAAAAGGCTATTAATAATTAAAATACACTGATATTAAAAATACTAAAATTGAACTTTGTAAAATTGTAGATGGCAAACAACAACAACGCAATCCCGACCGTCCATAACTTATCACTAAGAACCATCCTCGAGAAGGAACGTCTTAACAATGGGAACTTCATGGATTGGTACCGAAACTTGAGAATCGTTCTCAGGCAAGAAAAGAAGTCCTATGTATTAGACGATCCCATTCCCAATCAACCCGATGAGGATAACGTGGAGGCCTTTAACGATTGGGTCAAGTACGTCGAGGACTCCGTGCAAGTCTCATGTCTAATGTTGGCGAGTATGACTCCCGATTTACAAAAGGACTTTGAGAACCACAATGCTTATGACATGATCACCCAGTTGAAGGAAATGTATCAACAACAATCTAGGGTGTAACGGTTCGAAACGGTTCGAGCACTTCATGCATGTCGGATGGACGAGACCCAATCGGTTTCATCTTATGTTCTCAAGATGAAAAGCCACATTGATCGCCTCGAGAGACTTAACTGCCGTGTCTCCACTGAGTTAGCTACGGATTTGATCCTTAACTCCCTATCCAAAAGGTTTGAAACCTTTGTTATGAATTATAATATGAATGGATGGGACAAGAGCATTGGTGAACTTCATTCAATGCTCAAAACGGCCGAGGCGGGTATGGGTAAAAAGGTTTTACCGGTCCTTACGATCAATGAGGGAGGTAATAAGAAAAGGAACCACCCCGACCCCAAGGCAAGTGTTGCCAAAGGGAAAGGGCACGTCAAGGGGAAGGGTAAAGGAAAAGTTAAAATGGAACCAACCAAACCGAAGGAAAAGAAGCAAAAGGTTGCTAAAGATGACCCATGTTTTGAATGTGGTGAGATAGGCCATTGGAAACGCAATTGTCCGGTCTATCTCAAAGAGTTGAAAGCTAAGAGGGATGCGGGGCAAACCTCAGGTACAAATTTTATGATACAAGTTGAGCTAAATGTTATTTCTTCTAACACATGGGTACTAGATACCGGATGTGGAACTCATATTTGCAATTTGTTGCAGGGGTTCAAAAGAAGTGAACATTATGCAAAAGGGGAAATAAGTCTCTTCATGGGCAATGGTGCAAAGGTTCATGTTGAAGCCCAAGGAGACTATGTTTTGAAGCTTCCAAGTGGTTTGGAAGTTATTTTGAAAAACATTTTGTATGCTCCTAGTTTGACTAGGAATATTATTTCAGTTTCCCTTTTAAGACAATATGGTTATGATTTCAAGTTTGTTGTCAATGATATTCATGTTACTTTAAATCATATGTTCTATTTTAAGGCTATGCCTTGCAATGGTATTTATAAATTGGTTCATGATAACACAACATATGATAGCTCAATGTACCAAGCTACCACCAAAAGGCTCAAATTAGATTTGAGTGATTCCTATCTTTGGCATTGTCGCCTTGGACACATAAACAAAAATCGCATGCAAAAACTTCAAAAGAATGGTCTTTTAAAAACAAATGAAAATGATTCATTTGATGTATGCGAGTCTTGTTTACAAGGTAAGATGAAAAAGGCCCCTTTTAGTGGGACTAATGAAAGGGCAAAAGATTTATTAGGGATCATACATTCGGATGTATGTGGACCTTTTAAACCGATGACTAGGAATGGTGAAAGATACTTCATTACCTTTACCGACGACTATAGTCATTATGGGTATGTGTACTTGTTAAGACACAAACATGAATCTTTTGAAATATTCAAAATCTTCAAGAATGAAGTAGAAAATCAACTCAGCAAAACGGTCAAGTTTCTTCGAACCGATAGAGGAGGTGAATACCTAAGTTGTGAATTTCAAGAGTATTTTAGAAGTTGTGGGATTGTCTCACAACTTACTCCACCTGGAACACCACAACATAATGGTGTGTCTGAGAGGAGGAATCGGACTCTATTGGATATGGTTCGATCTATGATGGCTAGAAGCACACTACCTCTATCATTTTGGGGTTTTTCTTTGCTCTCTGCGGCCCGTATTTTAAATATGGCCCCAACCAAGAAAGTGGAAAGGACACCTTTCGAAATATGGCATGGAAAGGTTCCATTATTGTCATATTTAAAAGTTTGGGGGTGTGAGGCTTATCCTAAGCAATACACTCAAAACAAACTGGAAGCTTGATACACTAGGTGTATCTTTGTTGGATATCCTAGAGATTGTATTGGATATTATTTCTATGATCCAACAGAGCAGAAAGTGTTTATTGCTCGAAAGGCAGAGTTCTTGGAAACTAAGTTCCTTTCAGAAGGAACTAGTGGAAGAACAGTGGAACTTGAAGAGGTTCAAGATTCACAAGACGATACACATTTGGTTGTTACTAGCAATCAACATGAGGATGTTGAGAATGATCATGTGGATGATCAAGATACACAAAACGTTCGCAGATCTGGTAGAATTAGTGTTCCTCCTGAGAGATATGGATTTTTCATGGATGGATGCTATGTGGTGGATTCCAATGAACCAACCACATACCGTGATGCAATGTCAAAACCTGATTTTGACAAATGGCAAGAAGCCATGAACATTGAGATGCAATCCATGTATGATATACAAGTTTGGGAATTGGTTACACCACCTCTTAAATCCAAGGTAGTTGGAAGTAAGTGGGTTTTCAAAAAGAAAACCGATATGCATGGAAACTTGGATACTTATAAAGCTAGACTTGTAGCAAAAGGTTTCACTCAAACTCTAGGTGTTGATTATGATGAAACTTTCTCGCCTGTGGCAATGCTAAAGTCTATCAGGATATTGTTTGCCATAGCTGCATATTACGACTATGAGATTTGGCAAATGGATGTCAAAACCGCTTTCCTTAATGGATATCTTGAGGAAGATGTCCATATGGAACAACCTGAAGGTTTTGTCGATCCAAAACATCCTAATAAGGTATGTAAGTTAAAGAAGTCAATCTATGGATTGAAACAAGCATCGAGAAGTTGGAATCATCGTTTTGATGACGAAGTAAAGAAATTTGGCTTCATCAAAAACGCTGACGAAGCTTGTGTGTATAAAAAGGCTAGTGGGAGCATCATTACTTTCCTTGTATTATATGTCGATGACATTCTACTATTTGGAAATGACATTCCAACCTTGGAAGGTGTAAAAACCTGGCTTGGAAGCTGTTTTTCCATTAAGGATCTTGGTGAAGCCGCCTATATTTTGGGAATAAAGATCTATAGGGATAGATCAAGGCGGTTGATAGGTTTAAACCAAAGTGCATACATTGACAAAGTCTTGAAAAGGTTCAAGATGGAAAATTCTAAGAAAGGTTTAGTACCTATTCAAAAGGGGACTATATTGAGCACGTCTCAATGCCCTAGTTCAAAGGTTGAGCAAGAAAGAATGAATGGAGTCCCGTATGCATCTGCTATAGGATCCATTATATGTACAAGGCCGGACGTGTCATGTGCTCTAAGCATGACAAGTAGATATCAACAGAATCCTGGTAATAGTCATTGGATGGCTGTTAAAAGTATTTTGAAATATCTTAGAAACACTAAGGATATGTTCTTAATATATGGATCTGGTGAGGAGGAACTCGTTGTAAAGGGTTACACGGATGCGAGTTTCCAAACTGATCGAGATGATTCACGATCACAGTCGGGATATGTCTTCATTATGAATGGAGGAGCGGTCTCTTGGAAGAGCTCAAAGCAAGATGTAGTGGCACTATCTACAACAGAATCAGAATACATCGCCGCTTCATTGGCAGCTCAAGATGCTGCATGGCTAAGGAAGTTCATTGCCGATCTAGGGGTTGTTGCTACCATTCAAGACCCCCTAGAGATCTTTTGTGATAACGAGGGGGCCATTGCTCAAATCAAGGAACCTCGTGCTCATCAAAAGACTCGGCACGTAGAACAGAGGTTCAACTACATAAGGGATGAAGTTGAAAAGGGAAAGATATGTATTCGCAAAGTTCACACTGATCAAAACATTGCGGATCCATTCACGAAGCTCCTTGAAAGGACAAAGCATGAAAGTCATACTTGTTCCTTAGCAATTCGATATTCTAGTGATTGGAGTTGATTAAATTTTGTATTTGGATATCGGAACTTATGTAATTTGACGTGATTATATGGTTATAATTTTCATTTACTGTTCCATTTTAGCATGTTTAAATCCATGAATAAATGAGTTATTCTAAACGTCCGTAGTCGGTCATATTTGTGGGAACAACTATGAATGTAAGACTATTATAAACTTGGATTGGTTGATATTCACAAGGTATGAATATAGAGCAAGAGGTTGCTGCCAAGGTTCATAGATATCTATGGGATATAGATATAGGACTGGCCCGCTCTCAAATATTTCTTCATGGAATCTTTGTGATTAGTCATAAGAAATATTGAGTAAAGGCGAATATCATTATGTCCTCAGACCTGAGATACATATTGGGTCTTGATATTCACCAAGTATTGTACTTTGACTTAGTACTTTCCTGTTCTGAAACATGGCAGTACATAAGGCTAAGTTCAGGTATGATACAAGGTAATTGTGAGAGACGTATGTAGTCAAGATGGAATTTGTTCCTCTTATTCGTTGAGAGTAAGATGTCTAAGGCCTGTTAAAGTTAAATTATCGGAGAATGACAACTCTATGTCTCCAGGATTTAACATGACATCTGTAACAAAAGGATAAATGATTGATTCACCTAAATCATATTCAAGTAAGGTACTTGAAGAGGATGATGTTATTGAATGGCACTTAATCATATACATTAAGGGTAGCAAACCGTTGCTAGGCGTTATTTGCTGCTTGCATCAATTTTCTATGAATCTTGTGCAAGTGGGAGATTGTAGGATTCGATCTGCCCAAGATACATATTAAATTGATGTGGCTAGTGTGATATGATCCAAGTCGGGTCATACCCAATAACAAGCTAGACAAACACGTGCAATATTTATTTACTGATTTGATCAATTAAATAAATAACAACACTTAATACATTTAGAAAATGGTTTTCTAAATAGATGCACTTGAGAATTAATAAATAACATGGGTTTATTTATTTTGAGAGATTACTTTATATTGTTATTTAAAAGGTTAAATAACATTATTAAGTTGATATAACATGTCTTGTTACATGTTTAATGTTACAAGTTTATTTATAAAGGTTTTAAATAAATACTTGATACATATGACATTTTAATTAAATGGATTAATTAAAATCAAGTTAAATGAGTTGGATGGGAAAATTTAAAAGGCAAGCCCCTCATTGGACCCCTTTAATTCGGCCCTTAATGGCTGATTTAAACCCACCAATCACTTGGAGATTGCTTCATAAGATGGACAATCAAAGACACAAGGCATTTAATCTCATTTTATCTCAAAAAATTCATTGCATCTCTCTTTTTTTTCTTTTCTAATCCTCGGCAGAAAGGGCAGGAAAGAGGGCAGTTTTTGTGCTGGAACAAGTGTGTTCTAAGGGCCAAAATAGTGTTGAAAACCTAGCAATCAAAGGGTGTCTTGTTGGAGCTTGGGGTATAGCTACTTGAGGTCTTCTAGGTTGAAGATTTGGCTCATTAACATCATCATCTTCATCTTATAATCCACGAGTTTTAAGAGGTAGTATATGATGTTTTGAATGATTGTTTGATAGGATGTTCTTCCATATAAAGATCCTTGTTTATGGGTTTTGTTTTAATCTAATGTATTTGATGCATAAACTAACTAATCTCAAAATGGTTTTTGATTATAACTTCGCTGCGTTTTTTAACATATTAATGGTTAATATGACTTTGATAAAAATCTACAAAACCAAACAAATTTTGGGAGGGAAATCTTCCAAACTTCAGAAAATTCTTCCAAAACTTTACCAAAACACTTCCAATACTTCAATTGTTGTAATTCAACAACAATTGATGAAGAAAAACTTCTCAAACACCAGAAAATCAATCAAGAGGAAAGTAGAAAGTAGCCATTGATGAACTTCATATCTTTAACTCTTCAATTGCTTGAAATCCTTGAATTTGTAGTGTAGAACTTCACCAAACGCTCTGATACCACTGTTGGTTTGGTGAAACCGTTCAGGAACGAATCACAAGTTCTACAAACTATCAACTACGTGCGGAATCCATAGTCAATATGTATGAAAGTCAAGAACACAAGCAAATCCATAAACACATCTTTGATTATCAACAAATGATAACAAAAATTCCCTCAGAATTACAGACTTCTCACACAGAGAGAATCAGCAATTCTATCTCAAAGTTCTACTGAAAAAACAATAACAACTTCTATTTATATAACAGACCAGCGAACCTTAGGTTCGTCAGCCGAACCCTAAGGTTCGCTGAGCAAACCTTTAGGTTTGCAAGCCAAACTATCTCAAGGTTATAGGTTCGCCGAACCTATCAACACAATAGGTTCGCCGAACCTGCCTAGGTTCGTGGGCCAGACGAACCTTGACAAACCTTTAGACGAACCTTTACAAAATCAAAATAAATACAACTTTTGAATAGCAAAAAATTACAAATATGCACTAACAATATGCTTAAGTAAGTTCATACACCCATTTCAAATCTTAGTATTTCTAAAACTTGGTGTTTGTAACTCAATTACAAAGTGTTTACGTGTTTAAATTACAAGGATATGCTTCAGTGAGTTCATAACCCCTTCCTCAAATCTTTGGACTTCTAAAACTTGGTGTTTTTAGTATAATTGCAAATGCTTTACGTGCCTCAGTTACAATTTTATGCCTAAGTAAGGTCGTAACTCAAATTCGAATCCTTGGATTCCCAAAACTAGCGGTTTGCCATACAAGTACAAAGATTTTACGCATTTAAACTACATTAAAATGCCTTAGTGTGTTGACAACGCCTCTTCAAGTCCTTGGATTTCGAAAACCGGGGGATTGCAAAACTATTAGAAAGTGTTTACATGCGTCAATTACCATCATATGATTAGTTGAGTCCTTAACCCCACTTAAGTCTTTTTATTTTTAAAGTTCGGGGTGCAACACAATTACAAATAGTTCACGACATTAAACTGCAATCATATTCTTAGGTGAGCTCTTCATCCGTTCTCAAATCATCCGAATTAAAAAACCGATGGTATGCAATACATTTGCAAAGTGTTTGCGTGCTATAGTTGGAACGACATCAGTACCTAAGTTAATATCCATTTTCAAAGCATTGGTTTCCTAAATGTCGGGGTTTGCAAGCCCCTTTCGAAGTTTTGGAGTGCTTCAATTACTAGGATATGCTTAAGTAAGTTCATACACCCATGTCAAATCTTTGCGTATCTAAAAGTTGGTGTTTGAAACTCAATTACAAAGTGTTTACATGTTTAAATTGCAAGGATATGCTTAAATGAGTTCATAACCCCTTCTTTAAATCTTTGGACTTCAAAAACATGGTGTTTTCAGTATAATTGCAAAGTCTTTATGTGCTTCTGTTACAATTTTATGCCTAAGTAAGGTCGTAACTCAATGTCAAATCCTTGGATTTCCAACACTCGCGGTTTGCAGTACAAGTACAAAGGTTTTACGCTTTAAACTACACCAAAATGCCTTTGTGTGTTGACAACGCTTCTTTAAGTCCTTGGATTTCGAAAATTCGGGGTTTGCAAAACAATTAGAAAGTGGTTATAAGCATCAATTACCATCATATGATTAGTTGAGTCCTTAACTCCATTTAAGTATTTTTATTTTTAAAGCTCGGGGTGCAACCCAATTACAAAGAGTTTACGAAATTAAACTGTAATCATATTCTTAGGTGAGCCTTCATACGTTCTCAAATCCACAGAATTCAAAAACCGAGGGTATGTAATACGATTACAAAGTGTTTGCGTGCTTTAATTGGAACGACTTGAGTACGTAAGTTAATATCCATTTTCAAATCATTGGTTTCCTAACTGTCGGGCCAATTTCGAAGTGAAGGAGTGCTTCAATTCCAAGGATATGCTTAAGTAAGTTCATACACCCATTTCAAATCTTTGTATTTCTAAAACTTGGTGTTTGTAACTCAATTACAAAGTGTTTACGTGTTTAAATTACAAGGATACGCTTCAGTGAGTTCATAACCCCTTCCTCAAATCTATAGACTTCTAAAACATGGTGTTTTCAGTATAATTGCAAATTCTTTACGTGCCTCACTTACAATTTTATGCCTAAGTAAGGTCGTAACCCAAATTCGAATCCTTGGATGCCCAAAATTCGCGGTTTGTCGTACAAGTACAAAGATTTTACGCATTTAATCTACATTAAAATGCCTTAGTGTTGACAACGCCTCTTCAAGTCCTTGGATTTCGAAAACCGGGGGATTGCAAAACAATTAGAAAGTGTTTACATGCATCAATTACCATCATATGATTAGTTGACTCCTTAACCCCACTTAAGTCTTTTTATTTTTAAAGTTCGGGGTGCAACACAGTTACAAATAGTTTATGACATTAAACTGCAATCATATTCTCAGGTGAGATCTTCATCCGTTCTCAAATGATTCGAATTAAAAAACCAAGGGTATGCATTACAATTGCAAAGTGTTTGCGTGCTATAGTTGGAACGACATGAGTACCCAATTTAATATCCATTTTCAAATCATTGGTTTCCTAAATGTCGGGGTTTGCAAGCCAATTTCGAAGTGTTGGAGTGCTTCAATTACTAGGATATGCTTAAGTAAGTTCATACACCCATTTCAAATCTTTGTATTTCAAAATGTTGGTGTTTGTAACTCAATTACAAAGCGTTTACGTGTTTAAATTGCAAGGATATGCTTAAATGAGTTCATAACCCCTTCTTTAAATCTTTGGACTTCAAAAACATGGTGTTTTCTGTAGATTTGTTGAATCGATAATGAAATTCTACGATTCGATCATAAACGTGCGGAATCCCTTCAAGATTAGATTTGGATCAACAATAACATTTGTAATACATCATGAATCTGAATTTATCATTAATATCCAAGTGTTTACAACAGTCAAACGTGAAATACAACACTTGAATATAAGAAAGAAGCTAAGATGAAGAGAATTTGATGAATTCTTGATCTTGATTCTTGAGAGAGAATGTCTTGAACTTGTATGTGTGAATTATGAGCTCTAACTTCCAAGTCCACCACCTTTCCTCTATATATATGTTTCATAGGTTTGCCTGCCAAACCTTAAAACATGTCAGCACCAAACCTTTTAGCTATCAATCATAGTCGAACCTTCTTGGATCTTTAGCCGAACCCTTAATCATATACAACAAACTACGATTTCATATACAACAAGCCAGTTTCACAAAGTAAATGCAACTTTCATATAGAAAATGCACTAACATACTCCCCCTTGAACCTTGCTGTTGTATATGCTCAAACTTTATGTGTATCGGGAAACATATATGCATTAACATACTTTCCTACAACCTTGCTATCAACATACTTCCCTTCAGTTGTAGCTGTTATATTTTCACACAGAAAATACATCAGTCTCTTTGTTTCTATTTCACCCTCTCAATCTTAATCTCATTCTCTCTCTCTCTCCATCTTATATCTTTCTTTTTCAAGATTCACTTGCTGAGGACTGCAGTGACATCTTCAACACACAGATCTTTATCACCCTTATCACCTGCATCAGTTGATACATAATCAAAACTAAATCTTTTGCTTCACATGTGATCATACTAGATGCCTCATAACAATTCCAATTTCTCTTTGTCACTTATTAACAGTAAATCAATTATAGTATTTACAAAGAATTAGTAAGTCACATCGGATAGTCTAAATGAAAATAGAAGAAAATTTTTATGATTTTTTTAATGATTTGAATAAACTCCCCCTAAAGCTATGAATTGCAAAATTGTATATTCTAGAATCCTACAAAATTTGTATTCTAACTAAAAAAATAAATATGTTTTTGATGAGAAAGATCCAAACATGAGATCATATTGTAATCATACTTCAACGTTACTTGTTGATTTTTAATGAAATTTATTTATTCGATGCACAAGCCTAGGACGGTTGCCAGTATATGGGTCCACTTTAAGTCTTATCACTTGTTGTGAATTTGGATTAATGAAAACCAATCACAAGACTTTGTGTTCCCCACTCACTTGAACACATCCCTGCTTTGTGAAACATCAACCAACAGCGATGCCATTGAAAATTATAAGTTCAAATTCTTGCTTAGTTTGATCAAGCAAAAATAAAGCAGAATATCTTTTGTGAAATAACAAAGTGTAAAATAAAATAGAATGTTCAAAATCCGGTAACAAGATTGATACTTCCGTATGCGCAGATGAAACCAAGATATTGAACCAAAAAATAATTTAAGTTTAAAACCTAGCAATCAGATTGATACTTCCGTATACACATAGAATGCCCAAGTTCTAAACAAACCAAGAAAATAAAAACAGAATGTCCAAAACAGAGCAATCAGGTCGATACGTAAGTATACGCAGAGAATGTCCATGTTTTGAACGAAAATAAAAGAAAAAATGAACTCAGAATTTCTTTTGAAAAAGAAAACACATGATCAAACTAATATATGTACTAATACAATTAGCAATCACTGAGGCAAATGACCACGCACTCAGGACAAAGATCGAACACTGTGTTCTAAGTAATGTGTCCCACAAAGAATGATTATGGCATTAGTCTACAGAAATCACAACAAATTGAAAGACCTACCAACATATCATAATGAGTGCATTGTGATCGCTTTGTATTTGATCTTGTATGAACCAAGTAAGCTTCAGAATGTTACAATGTACAATCATATCTCAAAGGTCGGATCAATTTCTCAATTTTCTAATTTTATACTGTTTTTGATTTTTTAAATTTTCTCCCCCTAAAATGCTAAAAATGAAAATCTTTTTGATTTTTAGAATTTTATAAGTATATAGAAAAATCAAAGTTCTCGGAAAATTGACAACCGATATGATTTACGATCTTTGTAAAACATTATGATCAATGTGACTTGAAAACATCAAGAAAATATGACAATGTAATTCCAAACCTGTCAAGTTCTCCAGAATAATATGACAGTTAAAGAATTAGAACAATTTTACCAAATACCCGCCAGGAAGTTCTACTATCAATGAGCTCTCCTCCAATTGATAGGTCCTCTTGAAATCCTCCTGCACACACTCACAAACCATTAGATATCTTTAGTCACCCAAGCCTTCGAGGTCTTGGTTTTTCCATGAAAATCCATATACCGAAATTTAATCCATTTTCTAGTTGAAACTAATGAAGTTTTGTGACAATTGCAGGTAAACATTACGTCATCAATAACACGAGCACGTTTGGTCGTTCTAGGAATCTGTGTTAAATTGATGATTTTAATCATTACAGGTTTAAAGTATGCGAGAAATTGGGAACATGGGAGAAAACCGTGCGTGAAACCGAGTTACGGATTGTCCGGAATCGCGAAACGAAGAAAAATCTTGAAATTGGATCCCTCGCGTTACGCGACGACTCCTTGGAGTCTTGTCGCGGTACGCGACAAGTTAAAAATATTAAAAATTCATCCGGAATCCTTCGCGATACGCGACGACAGGTAGGCCACTCGTCGCGGTACGCGACGAGTAGGTCGGTTTAGAATGCAACTTGTTTAAATCGCAGAATCATGCAGAACCTTCATAATTCTTCTTCCTTCGACCAAAAACCTCCTGCAACTCCAGAGCTCGATCGTATAATCACCAAAACTCATATTTGACACCACTAGAACGTTCAGCTCGAACCGGTGAACGTGTATACGCGTCCTGATCGTGATTTTGTCCGTAGAATCGTCTGATTTGGGTAACTATCCTTTTTAACCTTCTGACTTGATCTTCATTGATTAGATCGTGTTTTTGAACGTAATGATATAGTTAGGATTGTTGATTATTGCTTAGATGATAGCTAGGAATGATTTTTGACGGATAACTTGTCTTGTTAACGGGTAAATGCCTGTTTTGATCCGTTATAATGCCCGGTTTTCACCAAACCATAACAATACTTCTAATGGTTTAAACCATTAGATTATGACAATGTAAGTGATTATTTTGGTTAATCTTTGAAATGCAAGGTTAATCCCAAGTGTTTCAAACTAATCACAGTTATTACCCTACCAATTGGAATAACTGTCTGGTTTTATGATAACAGTCGGATTAATATGTTAAACATGATTGTTTAACCTATTCAAATGTCATATTGTTATGTTTTGTGATACATGGACGATTAGTGACAAGAATTAATCATTCCTAAACCGAGATTTCATCTAGGGACTGTTTAAGTAATATAATCAACAGCATTACCTAACTAATTAGTCGGAGATTATTACGGCTAATCCAATGAGTCATCAACTTAACACAAGGTACCTAAACGAGTATAGGTACCTACATTATAGTACATTGTATGATATTAGACTAAATAATTAATTAAACATCTAATGTTAGTTCGATGACTTTTCATTACAATGTCGGTGACATTGAACGTTCAAACAGATCTAATCAGCAAGTTAAAACACAAATAATTAATTATAAATAAACTAATGCAGAATAGCATTTTTAGCCACCGTTCGTGTGATTTTATCTTTTCATAAACTTCAGGTGAGTTTCATACAACCCCTTTTCTTTTACTGTTTTCTTAACATCGGGGTGACTATTATGAAATCTTTATCAAACGTGTGATATGTTTAGTAACAATTGCAATACCGGCTTGCATGTGGGTGTCATGGGATTATGACTATTTTCTGTGTACAACAAAAGTCCTCAAAACCAACTGTATCTGGTTAACCCATGTGGGGCCGAATGTGTGGACAAAGATAGTACTATCGGGCTGACAACCCCATTCATGGATAGATAGCGTCTACCCTTGTGTGAATGCTTGTCACCATTCCTGGTATCGACTTGATGTAGTGAGACATTGAGTTAGAGGCACGGAGTTTAACTTCGGTTATTTTCTAGACTGGACTGTCAGAAAGGATCTGGATACGGGTCACATGATTATTCACTTATGTTAATGTGTATCATTGACTTTACTATCATATCATATTGTATCGAGTCTTATTTATGAACTCACCAGTTTTATACTGATATTTTAAACTTTAAATCTTTTACAGGTAATCAGTACCAACGGTGAGGAAACACCTGTGCACGCACCATGTAATTAGGACTTGGGATGTAATAGAAGGAACTTAAGTTGTGAACGGACATTCAGGACATGTAATAAATATTTGTCGTGATTTGTAATTAGTGCTTTTCTTAACTATGTGTGTTATGATACCGGATCAAGTAAGTCACCCCTCACCTTCGAGACTTCGCCGCTATGCTTCCGCTACCTTTAAAAATGACGTCGTCCGGTGACGCGGAGGTGGGGGTGTGACAGGGTGGTATCAGAGACACAGGTTATAGAATTTAGGCGGACTTAGAAACCTAGATTATAACCATAGGCTCGAATAGTTACACTGAGAGCACCAAACATAGTTAACAAATATAAACACTCAAATAAATGTTGTTGTTATTTATTTATTTTATGTTACTAATACGAACTTGTGTGTCGATACAGCAATGTCAGACTCAGAAAATGATTCATTTGGCACGGAAACAAGTTCAGGATCAACACAGACAGTGCCGTCATCTCAAATGTCCCACCAGACTTTACCATCAATACCACCTACACCACCTATACCTCAGCATCTGTTAGATGCTGACTCACCAGCTATCAGGAGGGCACAAAGCCCTACACCACCACAGCAAGTACCAGTATTTACAGGGTTTGGAGGAAGGCGGGGACGAGCCCGCATCTCGACAGGTCCTGTTCCGAGAGGACCACTAGCACCTCGGGATGTACCTCATTCCATACATGAGGAAGGCGAGTCATCTCAGCAGGCTGAGATGAGAGTTCAGCTGCAACGGGTTACATTGGATCTTCAGTTATCGCGTGTTTCATTGCAGGAAACACGTGACACTCTGTGGGAAACTCGCACGGCCTATGAGAGTTTAGCTGAACATGTTGCTGTCCTGGAGGCAGGTGCCAGGGCATGGAGAGAGGTGATTGAGGGTAGACTCCAGTGGACTTTAGGTGGTATGTGTAGGAGTGGGGTAGAGAGAGTTAGGGGATGGATGGTAGGGTTAGGCAATATGAGGATGGAGCTACGACTGTTGGACATAGCAATAGTGATGGCAGCGGTGGCCATCATTATCACATGTTTACTGTATTTACTACGGTAAAGGAATCGAATAGGCTGGACTGTACTACTCCGAGGAAGTTTTGACTTGTAAAATAGGCCTCGGACGATTAGGTTGTAATAGTGGGTACAACTGCATTAGGATATTTTCTTGTATATGTACTAATCCTAATGTGCAACTGTGACAGTTATAATAAAAGTTTTCTTTTAACATTGTATGTGCAACATTGTGTCTTTACATTATAGCCGGTGCTAACTTTTCAAGTCATATAAAAAGAAAACTTGTGCGAAAACATAACAATATCGGTGTTACATTGCGGTAAAGTAATGTAATACTAGTACATAACAAGACTCATGTGGAGTCATAACGATATCGGTGTTACATTGCGGTGAAGTAATGTAATACTAGTACATAACAAGACTCGTGGAGTCATAACAATATCGGTGTTACATTGCGGTGAAGTAATGTAATACTAGTACGTAACAAAATTTGTGATAAGGTCATATCAATATCGGTGTTACATTATAGTGAAATAATGTAATACTAGTACATAACAAACACGTGTAGAAACATATTAATATCGGTACTACATTATAGTGAAATAATGTAATACTAGTACATATCAGTGTAGTAACATGTCTAAATCAGTGTCATTTTGGTAGACTATAAAATGATACTAGTATACGCTTGGCAAGACAAACAGATGTACTAGTATAACTGCAACTATGAACATGACTTAGTGGTGTACAATATAACTGTGAAAAACTCGAAGTAGTTATACAACATTTGTCTTTATTACGACTATGGATTCTTGTTTTGACTTTACTTTATCTGTGTATGATCAGACTATGGCCCCTAGAAGAGGTCGTTCTGCTAAAAATCCTCAAACTCAAGAATCCATTCAGGATCCACCTGTGAGTGGACCCAGTCTAAATGAAGCGGACGTTGCTCGTATAGCAGGTGACCAATTATCCGCTGTTCTTACGGGCATGTTGGCCCAATATCAAACAAATCGTGCTCCTGGCTCGGGTAGAGTCCATACGGAGCATAATGCTACAGGCGGACATGTTGAAACCCGCCATACGACTAGTACCAACACAATCAATCCGGATCCTCCACAACGAGGATGCACTTATAAGTACTTCGCTTCTTGCAATCCCCCTACTTTTACGGGGAAGGAAGGAGCGTCAGGACTTTTGAAATGGATTGAGAGCATGGAGACTAAGCTCAAGATCAGCCAGTGTTTGGCTGAACACAAAGTGTCTTATGCAGCTTGTTCACTGACAGATTCAGCATTGACCTGGTGGAATACCCAGGCAAAAACCTTGACCACGGCTGTTGTGGATGCTATGACTTGGGACGAGTTTAAAACTTTGATTCTGTCAGAATATTGTCCCATCACTGAAATCCAAAAGCTCCAAGAGGAATTTTGGAACCATTCTATGATCGGTGCTGATTGTTTGAAATATACCGATCGATTTCACGAATTAACATGTCTGCTGCCAAACATGTTTCCAACTGAGCAGGCTTTGATAGAGAAATATATCAAAGGTCTGGTACCTCAAATCAAGGGAATGGTTACGGCAGCTGAACCACGTACTTTGAAACATGCTATCACCTTAACCACCAGGCTTACCGATGTTGCAGTAAGAAGTGGTACATTGACAGTGAAAGGTGAGTCAAGCAGCAGTCTGGCAACCACTACCCCCAGCACTGTTAAAGGGGTGAAACGAAAGTGGGTTGGGAAAGGCAAACCAGGGGCTCCGGTGGAACCCAGCCGGAATGTGCAAATGGCAAAGGGATACATTGCCACAACTTTGGAGAGAAAAGCCTATGTAGGGCAAGCACCTAAATGTCCTAAGTGCCCATTTCATCATGTGGGACCCTGCCCTGTTTGTAACAATTGTAACAAGGTCGGGCATTTCTCCAAATATTGCAATCTCCCTGTTCGCCGATCAAACCAAGGAACTCAACAACAACAACCACAACAAATCAACCGGTCGTGTTTTAGATGTGGAAGCCCAGATCACTTCATGAAAAACTGCCCTACCAACAGCACCAACCAGGGCAATGAAGCAAGAGGAAGAGCCTTCCAGATAGGGGCGGAAGAGGCTCGACGTGATAACAACACCGTTACCGGTACGTTTCTTCTTAACAATCACTATGTATCTGTTCTTTTTGACACCGGAGCGGACAAAAGTTTTGTTTCCTCTGATTTTGCTTCACTACTCGGATTGGCCGTTGATAACCTAACAAACCCTTACATCATTGAACTTGCTAATGGCAAGTCAATTATGACTAACAATGTGATTCAAGGGTGTTTATTGAATCTAAACGATCATCTTTTTAATATTGATCTTCTTCCTATTGAATTGGGAAGCTTTGATGTTGTTATTGGTATGGACTGGCTTTCAGAAAATCGAGTGGAAGTCATATGTCAAAATAAGATGATTCGTATTTCATTACCAAATGGTGATACACTTATGATACAAGGTGAAAGGGCTGGCAGGAAACTGAGTATTATATCATGTATGCAAGCTCGAAAGTGCTTAAGAAAGGGCTGTCAAGCCTTTTTAGCTTACGTGACTGAAAACAAACCACATCAAAAACGTATTGAAGACATTCCTGTAGTTCGAGAATATCCTGAAGTTTTTCCTGACGATATATCAGGATTACCCCCAGTGAGACAAGTTGAGTTTCGTATTGACTTAGTACCAGGAGCAGCACCTATAGCTAAAGCTCCTTACCGATTGGCTCCATCGGAAATGCAAGAACTATCGAGTCAATTACAGGAACTTTTAGACAAGGGTTTCATTTGACCGAGTTACTCACCTTGGGGCGCACCTATCCTTTTTGTGAAAAAGAAGGACGGTACTCTCAGGATGTGTATCGACTATCGGGAACTCAATAAATTGACAATCAAAAATCGTTATCCACTACCCCGTATAGATGATCTATTCGATCAATTGCAAGGTGCTATCTATTTTTCAAAAATCGATCTCAGATCCGGATATCATCAACTACGAATCCATGATGATGATGTTTCTAAAACAGCTTTTCGAACTCGATACGGGCATTATGAGTTTTTAGTAATGCCCTTCGGGCTGACTAATGCGCCTGCAGTGTTTATGGATCTGATGAATCGTGTGTGTAGACCTTACTTGGATAAATTTGTGATTGTTTTTATTGATGACATTCTCATTTACTCCCGCAGTCAACAAGAACATGGGCAACACTTAAAACTGATCTTGGAACTTTTAGCACATGAGAAACTTTATGCCAAATTTTCCAAATGTGAGTTCTGGTTACGGGAAGTCCAGTTTCTTGGGCATGTAGTAAATGAAAATGGTATACAAGTGGATCCCAGCAAGATTGAAGCGGTAAAGCAATGGGAGACACCGAAAACCCCAACAGAGATTCGTCAATTCTTAGGGTTAGCGGGCTATTACAGAAGATTCATCAAGAACTTTTCAAAGATAGCCTTGCCTTTAACTACTCTAACCCAGAAAGATCAAAAGTTCATATGGGACTCTCAACAGGAGGAGGCATTTCAACTGTTGAAGCATAAACTCTGCAATGCACCTATTCTGGCACTACCAGAAGGCACAGAGAATTTCATAGTCTTCTGTGATGCCTCACGTCAAGGACTCGGGTGTGTGCTGATGCAGAACAACAAGGTGATTGCCTATGCTTCTCGGCAGCTAAAAGTACACGAGAAAAATTACACCACTCATGATCTAGAACTTGGTGCAGTAGTGTTTGCACTCAAGATATGGAGACATTACTTGTACGGGACGAAGTGTACGGTCTATACAGATCACAAAAGTCTTCAACACATTCTAGATCAGAAAATGCTAAATATGCGACAAAGGCGATGGGTGGAACTTCTGAACGACTATGACTGCGAAATCCGTTACCACCCAGGTAAAGCAAATGTTGTAGCCGATGCTTTAAGTCGCAAAGAGAGAGTCAAACCCATACGTGTGAAAGCACTGGAAATGACGATTCAAACTAGTCTAAACCCTCAAATACGTGAAACTCAACGGCAGGCCTTGCAAACAACAAATTACACCGATGAGAAATTACGAGGGTTAGATAAACAACTTAAAACCAAAACGGATGGAATATTATATTTCAAAAACCGAGCATGGATCCCGGTACTTGGTAATATCAGACCAATTATCTTGGACGAAGCTCACAAGTCCAAATATTCTATTCATCCAGGTGCTGACAAGATGTATAAAGATCTCAAAGACTTCTACTGGTGGCCTGGTATGAAGAAACAAATAGCAGAATATGTGAATAAATGCTTAACGTGCCTTAAAGTTAAGGCAGAACATCAAAGACCATCTGGGCTATTGCAACAACCAGAAATCCCTATGTGGAAATGGGAACAAATTTCCATGGATTTCATCACTAAATTACCCAGAACGGCGCATAACCATGATGCTATTTGGGTCATCGTAGATCGCCTTACCAAATCAGCACATTTCTTACCAATTCGGGAAGACTATTCCATGGACCGTCTAGCTAAACTCTACATCAACGAAATCGTAATGCGACATGGAGTGCCAATCTCTATTATTTCTGATAGAGATAGTCGATTTATGTCACGTCTTTGGCAAACTCTTCAACATGCCTTGGGTACGCAGATCAACATGAGCACAGCTTATCATCCACAAACGGATGGGCAGACTGAACGTACAAATCAAACATTAGAAGACATGCTTCGAAGCTGTGTAATTGATTTTGGAGGTAGCTGGGATACTCATCTGCCATTGGTTGAATTTTCTTATAATAACAGCTATCATACTAGTATCCAATGTGCTCCATTTGAAGCTTTGTACGGGCGCAAATGCCGATCTCCTGTGTGTTGGTCAGAAGTAGGTGAAAGTCAGATTATTGGCCCGGAACTGATCCAGGAAACGACTGATAAGATCGCGCTCATTCAGGAACGAATTAAAGCAGCATGCGATCGACAGAAGAGTTATGCTGATAATCGACGTAGACCACTCGAATTCCAGATTGGTGATAAAGTGATGCTAAAAGTCTCTCCCTGGAAAGGTATTTTCAGATTCGGAAAACGAGGAAAACTCTCACCAAGATTTGTAGGACCATTTACAATTCTTGAAAGGATTGGAATGGTAGCA
Organism: Mikania micrantha; assembly: GCA_009363875.1. Classification (NCBI taxonomy): domain Eukaryota; kingdom Viridiplantae; phylum Streptophyta; class Magnoliopsida; order Asterales; family Asteraceae; genus Mikania; species Mikania micrantha. Next base: position 32,930,035 of record CM018687.1, read on the forward strand.
TACAGATTAGAGTTACCCTCAGAACTTAGTAACATACATGATGTGTTTCATGTCTCGAATCTGAAAAAGTGCCTATTGGACGAGTCACTAGTCATACCTCTTGATGAGATACACATTGCCGAAAACCTACAGTTCACGGAAGAACCAGTTGAAATAATGGATCGAGATGAAAAGACCCTCAAACGAAGTCGAATACCAATTGTAAAAGTCAAATGGAATTCTAAACGAGGGCCAGAGTACACTTGGGAACGTGAAGACCGCATGAAACAGAAGTATCCTCATTTGTTTACATAGGCGATCAAACTGTAGGAGTTAAAGCAAATTTCGGGACGAAATTTCTGTAACAGGAGGAGACTGTGACAATTGCAGGTAAACATTACGTCATCAATAACACGAGCACGTTTGGTCGTTCTAGGAATCTGTGTTAAATTGATGATTTTAATCATTACAGGTTTAAAGTATGCGAGAAATTGGGAACATGGGAGAAAACCGTGCGTGAAACCGAGTTACGGATTGTCCGGAATCGCGAAACGAAGAAAAATCTTGAAATTGGATCCCTCGCGTTACGCGACGACTCCTTGGAGTCTTGTCGCGGTACGCGACAAGTTAAAAATATTAAAAATTCATCCGGAATCCTTCGCGATACGCGACGACAGGTAGGCCACTCGTCGCGGTACGCGACGAGTAGGTCGGTTTAGAATGCAACTTGTTTAAATCGCAGAATCATGCAGAACCTTCATAATTCTTCTTCCTTCGACCAAAAACCTCCTGCAACTCCAGAGCTCGATCGTATAATCACCAAAACTCATATTTGACACCACTAGAACGTTCAGCTCGAACCGGTGAACGTGTATACGCGTCCTGATCGTGATTTTGTCCGTAGAATCGTCTGATTTGGGTAACTATCCTTTTTAACCTTCTGACTTGATCTTCATTGATTAGATCGTGTTTTTGAACGTAATGATATAGTTAGGATTGTTGATTATTGCTTAGATGATAGCTAGGAATGATTTTTGACGGATAACTTGTCTTGTTAACGGGTAAATGCCTGTTTTGATCCGTTATAATGCCCGGTTTTCACCAAACCATAACAATACTTCTAATGGTTTAAACCATTAGATTATGACAATGTAAGTGATTATTTTGGTTAATCTTTGAAATGCAAGGTTAATCCCAAGTGTTTCAAACTAATCACAGTTATTACCCTACCAATTGGAATAACTGTCTGGTTTTATGATAACAGTCGGATTAATATGTTAAACATGATTGTTTAACCTATTCAAATGTCATATTGTTATGTTTTGTGATACATGGACGATTAGTGACAAGAATTAATCATTCCTAAACCGAGATTTCATCTAGGGACTGTTTAAGTAATATAATCAACAGCATTACCTAACTAATTAGTCGGAGATTATTACGGCTAATCCAATGAGTCATCAACTTAACACAAGGTACCTAAACGAGTATAGGTACCTACATTATAGTACATTGTATGATATTAGACTAAATAATTAATTAAACATCTAATGTTAGTTCGATGACTTTTCATTACAATGTCGGTGACATTGAACGTTCAAACAGATCTAATCAGCAAGTTAAAACACAAATAATTAATTATAAATAAACTAATGCAGAATAGCATTTTTAGCCACCGTTCGTGTGATTTTATCTTTTCATAAACTTCAGGTGAGTTTCATACAACCCCTTTTCTTTTACTGTTTTCTTAACATCGGGGTGACTATTATGAAATCTTTATCAAACGTGTGATATGTTTAGTAACAATTGCAATACCGGCTTGCATGTGGGTGTCATGGGATTATGACTATTTTCTGCATACAACAAAAGTCCTCAAAACCAACTGTATCTGGTTAACCCATGTGGGGCCGAATGTGTGGACAAAGATAGTACTATCGGGCTGACAACCCCATTCATGGATAGATAGCGTCTACCCTTGTGTGAATGCTTGTCACCATTCCTGGTATCGACTTGATGTAGTGAGACATTGAGTTAGAGGCACGGAGTTTAACTTCGGTTATTTTCTAGACTGGACTGTCAGAAAGGATCTGGATACGGGTCACATGATTATTCACTTATGTTAATGTGTATCATTGACTTTACTATCATATCATATTGTATCGAGTCTTATTTATGAACTCACCAGTTTTATACTGATATTTTAAACTTTAAATCTTTTACAGGTAATCAGTACCAACGGTGAGGAAACACCTGTGCACGCACCATGTAATTAGGACTTGGGATGTAATAGAAGGAACTTAAGTTGTGAACGGACATTCAGGACATGTAATAAATATTTGTCGTGATTTGTAATTAGTGCTTTTCTTAACTATGTGTGTTATGATACCGGATCAAGTAAGTCACCCCTCACCTTCGAGACTTCGCCGCTATGCTTCCGCTACCTTTAAAAATGACGTCGTCCGGTGACGCGGAGGTGGGGGTGTGACAAGTTTCCTTTGAAATTTTGTTTTTTTTTGGTATCCACAACTGTTCCTGTTCAAGTGCATTCTTAAGATAATACTTATCTTGAATCACCACATTGTTGTTAAACACCAAATTAGTCATTAAAGGTTTTGAAAGTTTCAACTTTTCTTCATCCGAGGCTTTCACAAGTTCTTCCTTGTTTTGATTTGGCATTTTATGTTTTTTAGGAATGAACTTTGAAACCTTTGTGACACAAGACTTGGCATTACTAACTTGTCCTTGTAACTCACACAGATAAGGACAATTAGCAATGATATGCCCTCTTGTTCCACACTCAAAACATATTCTCCTCTCCACAAACCTAGGAGAATAGTTTTGTACAAACCTATGGTTTTGGTGATTTACCGTTGGTGAACCATAAACCAATCTTTGATTACTTGTTGAACCCATATGAGTCAAATGTGACTTCTTACCACTTGACGTGGGAGACTCAAAGTTCAACTTTTCACATCTTGTGGGACTGAGTGAAATCTTGTCTTTGTTCCAAGACTTTGAAATATCACATTTTGATTCCACTCTGTTTGATGCACATGATGATTTCACAACCCATTTTGATTGAATTTGACGTTTAGGTTTTGAACTTGAAAAACCATTTTGCTTTGAAAAATTCTTATTTTCAATCTTTGAAAACTTTTTAGTTTCAACCAATGGAGTTTTGAAAGAAACTTTCTTTTTGGATGATGATGCAGAGTTTGAAACACATGATTTTATATCATCAAAGATATTAGTGTGAGAATCATCATAATCCTTATGTACATCCATCAACCCATATCTGTACAATGTCTCCTCATCATATTCCTCAAAAGTACAATCTTCAATGATCGGAGGAATGTTGTTATCAACACAAATTGGAGACTTTCCTTTAAGATTTAAACATTTAGAGCATGAGAGTTTAGAAAATGTACCTGAACTTACCTCTTTATCTGAAATGGTATGACAATGGTCTTCACTAATGATGGTAGTTGTTTCAGACAAATCATCAGAGGCATCCTTATAAACACTCTCATCCTCCGTTGACACCACATCATCACTTGAAGTTTCATCCTTTGACTTCAACACGTCATCTTCAGACTTTTTCATCTCACTTGTGATATCATAATCATCAAGAATATGTGTATCTTCAGTTACCTTACATCTCTCATCTACAACTTCATTCACCTGTTTACTATCTTCATCCATTTCAGGTTCATTTGTTTTATCAGATTCTGACATTGAAGACTCAACACTCATACTTTCATTTAACATATTTCTTTGTTCATAATCCACGAGAAATCAACAATTTTCACACTCCATTTTCCGGTTCTCCTTATTTCCAATTCCATTTTATCAACCACATCTTTGAAGTTTATTAATGTGACATGATGAATAACTTCTGTTTCCTTCATTCTTTCAACAAAATCACTCCATCGATAAGGTAAGAATTGCGTAAACTTCTCAACGATATGCCCATCAGTGATATCAAACTTAAAATATTTCAATTCTTGCATAAGTGGTAAAAGACGATCATAAGCATCATTGATCTTCTTTGCAACATGATTGTTATATGCAAGTTGTAACAAACTCCACTTTGCACATGAATGTGGCATTTGTTCAAAATCAGTTTTCTTAATATCTTCAGAAATGATCACTGAAAACAATTCACACAATTCTCTTTCTTGATTAAATTCAGACATTTGATCTTCATTCAGTTTTGATGTCCCAAAATTATCCTTTGATTTCAGACATGGTTTCTTGTATTGATTGTACAATAACTTCTGATAATTTTCATCCATTTTAGCAATAAACGTTTCGAATGTGGATCTCCAGTTCGGATAATTTTCCAAATTGTCCAACACAAGTCCATTGTTAGCCAACCATTCCACGTTCCAGTTCTTGTATGTCATATTTAACTTTTATGTTCAGAACTTGAAAGTTTAACTTCTCAAAAACAAAACAGCTCAAACTTCATCTAAACGTCCGAATTAGGTCTTGAAACCTATCCCAAATGATCCGGAAGGCCCAAAATAGGTAAACAAAGTTTACTTGAGATTTTAAGAATGTGTCTTTTTGGCTCAAATAAAGCTTTTTAATCTTAAAAAATAGGCCACGAACCCTTTTCACAAACCTTATTAATCTTGGAAGCTCACGAACCCTTTATGATGTATAAGGATCAAAATCTCGCGAACCCCAACCAAAATCTCGTGAATCTAGGTCAATTTCTCGCGAATCTTTCAAAATCTTGCAAACCTTGCGAGATTTTCACGAACCTTATGAGATTTCAGATCCACAAACCTTTTCCGGATAGAATTACGAACCGTAAGCAACATCTCGTGAATCTTGGTCAAAATATCATGATATTTGGTCAATTTCTCGCAATTTCTCGTGAAATAGTCAATTTCTCGCGAACCTGGACGTTCCCACGAACCTATGAACGAACCTGGACGTTCTACGAACCTATGGACGAACCTGGACGTTCCACGAACCTATGGACGAACCTGGACGTTCCACGAACCTATGGACGAACCTGGACGTTCCCACGAACCTATGGACGAACCTGGACGTTCCACGAACCTGGACGTTCCACGAACCTATGGACGAACCTGGACAGGTTCGGCTATCAGATTCGTCAAAGGTTCGTCTGATTGAACGAACAGATCTGAACTTCACAAAAACGGCTCTAAAATCTTCATTTTTTGGAGTTAGAAGGCCTATGAGTAGTCAAAATCTTCGTTTTTTCGAGGCGCATCTTTCTATCGGATCAAAACTTGCAAAAACTTGATAATTTTTCGTAGATCTAGCTTTTTGTTGACAAAAACGTGAAGAACTTCAAGAACACCTTCAAGATGATGAACTTTCTGATCAAATTACTTGAGATTGATGTCCAAATAGTCGTAGAATCGAGCCTAACTCTCTGATACCACTGTAGATTTGTTGAATCGATAATGAAATTCTACGATTCGATCATAAACGTGCGAAATCCGTTCAAGATTAGATTTGGATCAACAATAACATTTGTAATACATCATGAATCTGAATTTATCATTAATATCCAAGTGTTTACAACAATTAAACGTGAAATACAACACTTGAATATAAGAAAGAAGCTAAGATGAAGAGAATTTGATGAATTCTTGATCTTGATTCTTGAGAGAGAATGTCTTGAACTTGTATGTGTGAATTATGAGCTCTAACTTCCAAGTCCACCACCTTTCCTCTATATATATGTTTCATAGGTTTGCCAAAAGGTTTGCCAATAGGTTTGCCTGCCAAACCTGTAGGTTTGCCTGCCAAACCTTAAAACATGTCAGCACCAAACCTTTTAGCTATCAATCATAGCCGAACCTTCTTGGATCTTTAGCCGAACCCTTAATCATATACAACAAACTACGATTTCATATACAACAAGCCAGGTTCACAAAGTAAATGCAACTTTCATATAGAAAATGCACTAACATTTTCTGTATAATTGCAAAGTCTTTACGTGCTTCAGTTACAATTTATGCCTAAGTAAGGTCGTAACTTAATGTCGAATCCTTGGATTCCCAAAACTCGCGGTTTGCAGTACAAGTACAATGGTTTTACGCGTTTAAACTACACTAAAATGCCTTAGTGTGTTGACAACGCCTCTTCAAGTCCTTGGATTTCGAAAGCGGGGGTTCGCAAAACAATTAGAAAGTGTTTATAAGCATCAATTACCATCATATGATTAGTTGAGTCCTTAACCCATATAAGTTTTTTTATTATTAAAGCTCGGGGTGCAACACAATTACAAAGAGTTTACGAAATTAAACGGTAATCATATTCTTAGGTGAGCCTTCATACGTTCTCAAATTCTCAGAATTCAAAAACCGAGGGTTTGTAATACTATTACAAAGTGTTAGCGTTATTTAATTGGATCGACTTGAGTACGTAAGTTAATATCCATTTTCAAATCATTGGTTTCCTAAATGTCGGGGTTTGCAAGCCAATTTCTAAGTGTTGGAGTGCTTCAATTCCAAGGATATGCTTAAGTAAGTTCATACACCCATTTCAAATCTTTGTATTTCTAAAACTTGGTGTTTGTAACTCAATTAGAAAGTGTTTACGTGTTTAAATTACAAGGGTAGGCTTCAGTGAGTTCATAACACCTTCCTCAAATCTTTGGAGTTCTAAAACATGGTGTTTTTTCAGTATAATTGCAAATTCTTTACGTGCCTCAGTTAGAATTTTATGCCTAAGTAAGGTCGTAACTCAAATTCGAATACTTGGATTCCCAAAACTCGCGGTTTTCCGTACAAGTACAAAGATTTTACGCATTTAAACTACATTAAAATGCCTTAGTGTGTTGACAACGCCTCTTCAAGTCCTTGGATTTCGAAAAACGGGGGATTGCAAAACAATTAGAAAGTGTTTACAAGCATCAATTACCATCATATGATTAGTTGAGTCCTTAACCCCACTTAAGTCTTTTTATTTTTAAAGTTCGGGGTGCAACACAATTTCAAATAGTTCACGACATTAAACTGCAATCATATTCTTAAGTGAGCTCTTCATCCGTTCTCAAAACATCTGAATTAAAAAACCAAGGGCATGCAATCCATTTGCAAAGTGTTTGCGTGCTATAGTTGGAACGACATGAGTACCTAAGTTAATATCCATTTTCAAATCATTGGTTTACTAAATGTCGGGGTTTGCAAACCACTTTCGAAGTGTTGGAGTGCATCAATTACTAGGATATGCTTAAGTAAGTTCTTACACCCATTTCAAATCTTTGTGTATCTAAAAGTTGGTGTTTGAAACTCAATTACAAAGTGTTTACGTGTTTAAATTGCAAGGATATGCTTAAATGAGTTCATAACCCCTTCTTTAAATCTTTGGACTTCAAAAACATGGTGTTTTCAGAATAATTGCAAAGTCTTTATGTGATTCAGTTACAATTTTATGCCTAAGTAAGGTCGTAACTCAATGTCGAATCCTGGGATTCCCAAAACTCGCGGTTTGCAGTACAAGTACGAAGGTTTTACGCGTTTAAACTACACTAAAATGCCTTAGTGTGTTGACAACGCCTCTTCAAGTCCTTGGATTTCGAAAATCGGGGGTTTGCAAAACAATTAGAAAGTGTTTATAAGCATCAATTACCATCATATGATTAGTTGAGTCCTTAACCCCATTTAAGTATTTTTATTTTTAATGCTCGGGGTGCAACCCAATTACAAAGAGTTTACGAAATTAAACTGTAATCATATTCTTAGGTGAGCCTTCATACGTTCTCAAATCCACATAATTCAATAACCGAGGCTATGTAATACTATTACAAAGTGTTTGCGTGCTTTAATTGGAACGACTTGAGTACGTAAGTTAATATCCATTTTCAAATCATTGGTTTCCTAAATGTCGGGGTTTGCAAGCCATTTCGAAGTGTTGGAGTGCTTCAATTCCAAGGATATGCATAAGTAAGTTCAAACACCCATTTTAAATCTTTGTATTTCTAAAACTTGGTGTTTTTAACTCAATTACAAAGTGTTTACGTGTTTAAATTACAAGGATATCCTTCAGTGAGTTCATAACCCTTTCCTCAAATCTTTGGACTTCTAAAACATGGTGTTTTCAGTATAATTGCAAATTCTTTACGTGCCCAGTTACAATTTTATGCCTAAGTAAGGTCGTAACTCAAATTCGAATCCTTGGATTCCCAAAACTCGCGGTTTGCCGTACAAGTACAAAGATTTTACGCATTTAAACTACATTAAAATGCCTTAGTGTGTTGACAACGCCTCTTCAAGTCCTTGGATTTCGAAAACCGGGGGATTGCAAAACAATTAGAAAGTGTTTACACGCATCAATTACCATCATATGATTAGTTGAGTCCTTAACCCCACTTAAGTCTTTTTATTTTCAAAGTTCGGGGTGCAACACAATTACAAATAGTTTACGACATTAAACTGCAATCATATTCTTAGGTGAGCTCTTCATTCGTTCTCAAATCATCCGAATTAAAAAACTGAGGGTATGCAATACAATTGCAAAGTGTTTGCGTGCTATAGTTGGAACGACATGAGTACCTAAGTTAATATCCATTTTCCAATCATTGGTTTCCTAAATGTCGGGGTTTGCAGGCCAATTTCGAAGTGTTAGAGTGCTTCAATTACTAGGATATGCTTAAGTAAGTTCATACACCCATTTCAAATCTTTGTGTATCTAAAAGTTGGTGTTTGAAACTCAATTACAAAGTGTTTACGTGTTTAAATTGCAAGGATATGCTTAATTGAGTTCATAACCCCTTCTTTAAATCTTTGGACTTCAAAAACATGGTGTTTTCAGTATAATTGCAAAGTCTTTATGTGCTTTAGTTACAATTTTATGCCTAAGTAAGGTCGTAACTCAATGTTGAATCCTTGGATTCCCAAAACTCGCGGTTTGCAGTACAAGTACAAAGGTTTTACACGTTTAAACTACACTAAAATGCCTTAGTGTGTTGACAACGCCTATTCAAGTCCTTGGAATTCGAAAATTGGGGTTTGCAAAACAATTAGAAAGTGTTTATATGCATCAATTACCATCATATGATTAGTTAAGTCCTTAACCCCATTTAAGTATTCTTATTTTTAAAGCTCGGGGTGCAACCCAATTACAAAGAGTTTACGAAATTAAACTGTAATTATATTCTTAGGTGAGCCTTCATACGTTCTCAAATCCACATAATTCAAAAACCGAGTGTATGTAATACTATTACATAGTGTTTGCGTGCTTTAATTGGAACGACTTGAGTACGTAAGTTAATATCCATTTTCAAATCATTGGTTTCCTAAATGTCGGGGTTTGCAAGCCAATTTCGAAGTGTTGGAGTGCTTCAATTCCAAGGATATGCTTAAGTAAGTTCATACACCCATTTCAAATCTTTGTATTTCTAAAACTTGGTGTTTGTAACTCAATTAGAAAGTGTTTACGTGTTTAAATTACAAGGGTAGGCTTCAGTGAGTTCATAACACCTTCCTCAAATCTTTGGAGTTCTAAAACATGGTGTTTTTTCAGTATAATTGCAAATTCTTTACGTGCCTCAGTTACAATTTTATGCCTAAGTAAGGTCGTAACTCAAATTCGAATACTTGGATTCCCAAAACTCGCGGTTTTCCGTACAAGTACAAAGATTTTACGCATTTAAACTACATTAAAATGCCTTAGTGTGTTGACAACGCCTCTTCAAGTCCTTGGATTTCGAAAAACGGGGGATTGCAAAACAATTAGAAAGTGTTTACAAGCATCAATTACCATCATATGATTAGTTGAGTCCTTAACCCCACTTAAGTCTTTTTATTTTTAAAGTTCGGGGTGCAACACAATTTCAAATAGTTCACGACATTAAACTGCAATCATATTCTTAAGTGAGCTCTTCATCCGTTCTCAAAACATCCGAATTAAAAAACCGAGGGCATGCAATCCATTTGCAAAGTGTTTGCGTGCTATAGTTGGAACGACATGAGTACCTAAGTTAATATCCATTTTCAAATCATTGGTTTACTAAATTTCGGGGTTTGCAAACCACTTTCGAAGTGTTGGAGTGCATCAATTACTAGGATATGCTTAAGTAAGTTCTTACACCCATTTCAAATCTTTGTGTATCTAAAAGTTGGTGTTTGAAACTCAATTACAAAGTGTTTACGTGTTTAAATTGCAAGGATATGCTTAAATGAGTTCATAACCCCTTCTTTAAATCTTTGGACTTCAAAAACATGGTGTTTTCAGAATAATTGCAAAGTCTTTATGTGCTTCAGTTACAATTTTATGCCTAAGTAAGGTCGTAACTCAATGTCGAATCCTGGGATTCCCAAAACTCGCGGTTTGCAGTACAAGTACAAAGGTTTTACGCGTTTAAACTTCACTAAAATGCCTTAGTGTGTTGACAACGCCTCTTCATGTCGCACCCCGAGAAATCCCGTCCCTTCCGGGGGCGCGAGCAACAACAGATTGTCAGGATCGCAGTCTCCGGTCTCACTGTTGCGAGACCTACATGTCTGGTTATATACGTACATCCAATTACATGGATAAATCGATTTGCAAAATCAGAGTTGCGGAAGTTATACAATCTCAAAACAAATACAGTTCGTAAGTTGCGGAAGCGTTATTTAAATAGTTTTCAAAATGATAAGTAACAACAGTTGCGGAAACGAGTAAAGATGTTTAAGATGTCATAACATAACAAATGATAGTAAATGTTTAAGAGCCTAAGACACATATGTAGATGCATGGACTCCATCCTAGCATCCTAGATTCCTTGTGCGCGTGCCTTAGTTACCTGAGAAAACATGCGAGTAAAAGGGTCAACACAATGGTTGGTGAGAGCACAGGTTTTTCATAAGCAGTAAACATCAAAATGTTTAAAGTAAGAGTTTTGCAGATTTACATATCATACAATGCAGTATCGATTGATAGCTAGTCAATACAGTTATATTATATTGTGGATGGTACCGAAGCTGACAGATTGTGCCTCCCGCCATGTTATCACGAGACAATGGCAAAGTGTTGGTCAATATTGCACTGTTCCGACCTCCAGTCGGGTGTAGTGGGGCTTGTCAGGCCCAAATAGTACTATTCAAGATTACCACGCTAGGCGTTATGCTATTAACGGTCCGAGGAGTATCGCGAGGACTTTTAGTTGTGATAGGGGCCCACACATATACATATAATGATAAAGCATGTCCATAAAATGAGTTGTTGTTCTAAAACAGTTGTAGTGCAGTGTTTTCTCCCCCAAAGGTTAGAAAAGTAAAAAGGGGGCCGTGAACTCACCTGGTAGTGCAGTTTCCGGTTTTCGTGTGTTCGCGTCTGCGAAAGTTAGCACCTGCTAGTAAGCACCTATGATCATATAGGTGTAAGTATGTGTTTTGTGATGCGTTGTATTCCATACAACTCCAAGTGTCGGTGTGCTCAACCGAGTATGTGTGTGTTGACTTGTGTTGACTCGACGAATCGTTGGTGACACGATTGTTGTGTTTATGTGCCTTGACGCGCATAAGACACCAAAATGCATCCTATGACTCTAATCACATAAGTTTCCATTTTTAGAAAGTTTCCAATTTAGGAAAGTGTGGTTATGAAATTCCATTTCATAAAACTAATAACTCTAGTATGTTTGTAAAAACACGTTTATACACTTAAAACACATCGTTTGCGCATAAACCATCATTTATGCCGTTTTGCCCAAATAAAGTTTCCTAAAATAGTAAGTGCTTGTTTAAAAGCTCGTTTTCACAAATCAAGGTTTCCAAATATGTTAGAAATCATTTCTAAACATGTTTCAACAATCTAAGTTCATCAAAACTCTTTAAAACATCAAAAGCCCTCTTTTGATTTATAAAAGTTTCTATTTTTAGTAAGTTTCTATAAAACCAAGTTTTGACAAAATCAAATATCCCAATGTGTTTCTAAACACTTCATTACACATTTAACAATATCTAGACATGTCTAATATGTCTAGATCATCACAAATCGAAGACTTGCAACATAAAAGTTTCCTTTTATGGCAAGTGCACCAAAACATTATCAAATAAAACCTAACTTAACCAAAACTCAATTCTAACATTACTAAACACTAAAATCAGTAAATCTACAACAAGTACTCATCAAATCACCAACGATTTCAAGCACAATAACTAAACGGAGTTGCATGTGGGTTTTTACCCATTGCATGTGCGATCTAACTATAGATAAACACAAGAAACTACCTTAGAAGCTTAAATCCGTGGTGTGACAGGTTCTGGAAGCTCGAATGAAGGCTGGTGTGGATCGTCTTGCTTGTTGGTGGCCTCCAAGAACTCCCTTTGGTGCTCCAATGGCTTCCAATCACCCACAATAGCTTCTAATGGTGTTAGCAGAGGTTTAAGCTTGCTTTCAGGTGGGTTTTGGTCGAGTATAGCCGAGGTTGTTCGAAGAAAATGGTTAAAGATCGGATAGGAGGTGAATGGAATTGATTTATAGAAAATTTTGATCTGCATGGCCTTCGCGTATCGCGGAGGCCGATCAAAATTGTTTGTCGCGTACCGCGATAGTATTCGGGAGTCTCGGCTCCTGCTTTTCTTCGCGTATCGCGAAGCCTTTCGCCGAGGGGCCATCGCGTACCGCGATGAGTCCACTTCTATGTTTTTCGATTTCGTTGAAACGATTTCGCTCATACATGATTCCTAACGTTTATCTAAAGCATCTAATGCTCGTTTAAGCACGTAAATACAAATAGCACATAAGTTTGATTGATCACCAACGTTCGTGAGTCTCGTGTGTGTGTTTTGATAATTCCTTGAATTATCTTCGATAGTTTGTGTTCGTGTTCTACGAAGTGTTTGCACACTTGATTAATCTTAATCAACGTGTAATGCACAATAATAGTCCAAGCTATTGTTTTGTGTTTGTGTTTAGCTCATCTAATTAAACATGATTAAATGAAGTACAACAAGTATGAATGTGAAATACGTAGAGTTCAAGAGTTGCAATTTACCTGAAATTGCCGGGTGTCACACTTCAAGTCCTTGGATTTTGAAAATCGGGGGTTTGCAAAACAATTAGAAAGTGTTTATAAGCATCAATTACCATCATATGATTAGTTGAGTCCTTAACCCCATTTAAGTATTTTTATTTTTAAAGCTCGGGGTGCAACCCAATTACAAAGAGTTTACGAAATTAAACTGTAATCATATTCTTAGGTGAGCCTTCATACGTTCTCAAATCCACATAATTCAATAACCGAGGCTATGTAATACTATTACAAAGTGTTTGCGTGCTTTAATTGGAACGACTTGAGTACGTAAGTTAATATCCATTTTCAAATCATTGGTTTCCAAAATGTCGGGGTTTGCAAGCCATTTCGAAGTGTTGGAGTGCTTCAATTCCAAGGATATGCTTAAGTAAGTTCATACACCCATTTCAAATCTTTGTATTTCTAAAACTTGGTGTTTGTAACTCAATTACAAAGTGTTTACGTGTTTACATTACAAGGATATGCTTCAGTGAGTTCATAACCCTTTTCTCAAATCATTGGACTTCTAAAACATGGGGTTTTCAGTATAATTGCAAATTCTTTACGTGCCCAGTTACAATTTTTTGCCTAAGTAAGGTCGTAACTCATATTCGAATCCTTGGATTCCAAAAACTCGCGGTTTGCCGTACAAGTACAAAGATTTTACGCATTTAAACTACATTAAATTGCCTTAGTGTGTTGACAACGCCTCTTCAAGTCCTTGGATTTCGAAAACCGGGGGATTGCAAAACAATTAGAAAGTGTTTACGTGCGTCAATTACCATCATATGATTAGTTGAGTCCTTAAGCCCACTTAAGTCTTTTTTATTTTTAAAGTTCGGGGTGCAACACAATTAATAATAGTTTACGACATTAAACTGCAATCATATTCTTAGGTGAGCTCTTCATCCGTTCTCAAATCATCCGAATTAGAAAACCGAGGGTATGCAATACAATTGCAAAGTGTTTGCGTGCTATAGTTGGAACGACTTGAGTACCTAAGTTAATATCCATTTTCAAATTATTGGTTTCCTAAATGTCGGGGTTTGCAAGCCAATTTCGAAGTGTTGGAGTGCTTCAATTACTAGGATATGCTTAAGTAACTTCATACACTCATTTCAAATCTTTCTATTTCTAAAACTTGGTGTTTGTAAATCAATTACAAAGCCTTTACATGTTTAAATTGCAAGGATATGCTTAAATGAGTTCATAATCCCTTCTTTAAATCTTTGGACTTCAAAAACATGGTGTTTTCAGTATAATTGCAAAGTCTTTACGTGCTTCAGTTACAATTTTATGCCTAAGTAAGGTCGTAACTCAATGTCGAATCCTTCGATTCCCAAAACTCGCGGTTTGCAGTACAAGTAGAAAGGTTTTACGCGTTTAAACTACACTAAAATGCCTTAGTGTGTAGACAACGCCTCTTCAAGTCCTTGGATTTTGAAAACTGGGGGTTTGCAAAACAACTAGAAAGTGTTTACAAGCATCAATTACCATCATATGATTAGTTGAGTCCTTAACCCCATTTAGGTATTTTTATTTTTAAAATTCGGGGTGCAACACAATTACAAAGAGTTTACGAAATTAAAGTGTAATCATATTCTTAGGTGAGCCTTTATACGTTCTCAAATCCTCAGAATTCAAAAACCGAGGGTATGTAATACTATTACAAAGTGTTTGCGTGCTTTAATTGTAGCGACTTGAGTACGTAAGTTAATACCCATTTTCAAATCATTGGTTTCCTAAATGTCGGGGTTTCCAAGCCAATTTCGAAGTGTTGGAGTGCTTCAATTCCAAGGATATGCTTAAGTAAATTCATACACCCATTTCAAATCTTTGTATTTCTAAAACTTGGTGTTTGTAACTCAATTACAAAGTTTTACGTGTTTTAATTACAACGACACGCTTCAGCGAGTTCATAACCCCTTCTTTAAATCTTTGGACTTCTAAAACATGGTGTTTTCAGTATAATTGCAAATTCTTTACGTGCCTCTGTTACAATTTTATGCCTAAGTAAGGTCGTAACTCAAATTCAAATCCTTGGATTCCCAAAACTCGCGGTTTGCCGTACAAGTACAAAGATTTTACGCATTTAAACTACATTAAAATGCCTTAGTGTGTTGACAACGCCTCTTCAAGTCCTTGGATTTCGAAAACCGGGGGATTGCAAAACGATTAGAAAGTGTTTACGTGCGTCAATTACCATCATATGATTAGTTGAGTCCTTAAGCCCACTTAAGTCTTTTTATTTTTATAGTTCGGGGTGCAACACAATTACAAATAGTTTACGACATTAAACTGCAATCATATTCTTAGGTGAGCTCTTCATCCGTTCTCAAATCATCCGAATTAGAAAACCGAGGGTATGCAATACAATTGCAAAGTGTTTGCGTGCTATAGTTGGAACGACATGAGTACCTAAGTTAATATCCATTTTCAAATCATTGGTTTCCTAAATGTCGGGGTTTGCAAGCCAATTTCGAAGTGTTGGAGTGCTTCAATTACTAGGATATGCTTAGGTAACTTCATACACTCATTTCAAATCTTTCTATTTCTAAAACTTGGTGTTTGTAAATCAATTACAAAGCCTTTACATGTTTAAATTGCAAGGATATGCTTAAATGAGTTCATAATCCCTTCTTTAAATCTTTGGACTTCAAAAACATGGTGTTTTCAGTATAATTGCAAAGTCTTTACGTGCTTCAGTTACAATTTTATGCCTAAGTAAGGTCGTAACTCAATGTCGAATCCTTGGATTCCCAAAACTCGCGGTTTGCAGTACAAGTAGAAAGGTTTTACGCGTTTAAACTACACCAAAATGCCTTAGTGTGTAGACAACGCCTCTTCAAGTCCTTGGATTTCGAAAACTGGGGGTTTGCAAAACAACTAGAAAGTGTTTACAAGCATCAATTACCATCATATGATTAGTTGAGTCCTTAACCCCATTTAGGTATTTTTATTTTTAAAATTCGGGGTGCAACACAATTACAAAGAGTTTACGAAATTAAAGTGTAATCATATTCTTAGGTGAGCCTTTATACGTTCTCAAATCCTCAGAATTCAAAAACCGAGGGTATGTAACACTATTACAAAGTGTTTGCGTGCTTTAATTGTAGCGACTTGAGTACGTAAGTTAATACCCATTTTCAAATCATTGGTTTCCTAAACGTCAGTGTTTCCATGCCAATTTCGAAGTGTTGGAGTGCTTCAATTCCAAGGATATGCTTAAGTAAATTCATACACCCATTTCAAATCTTTGTATTTCTAAAACTTGGTGTTTGTAACTCAATTACAAAGTTTTACGTGTTTTAATTACAACGACATGCTTCAGTGAGTTCATAACCCCTTCTTTAAATCTTTGGACTTCTAAAACATGGTGTTTTCAGTATAATTGCAAATTCTTTACGTGCCTCAGTTACAATTTTATGCCTAAGTAAGGTCGTAACTCAAATTCAAATCCTTGGATTCCTAAAACTCGCGGTTTGCCGTACAAGTACAAAGATTTTACGCATTTAAACTACATTAAAATGCCTTAGTGTGTTGACAACGCCTCTTCAAGTCCTTGGATTTCGAAAACCGGGGGATTGCAAAACAATTAGAAAGTGTTAACGTGCGTCAATTACCATCATATGATTAGTTGAGTCCTTAAGCCCACTTAAGTCTTTTTATTTTTAAAGTTCGGGGTGCAACACAATCACAAATAGTTTACGACGTTAAACTGCAATCATATTCTTAGGTGAGCTCTTCATCCGTTCTCAAATCATCCGAATTAGAAAACCGAGGGTATGCAATACAATTGCAAAGTGTTTGCGCGCTATAGTTGGAACGACATGAGTACCTAAGTTAATATCCATTTTCAAATCATTGGTTTCCTAAATGTCGGGGTTTGCAAGCCAATTTCGAAGTGTTGGAGTGCTTCAATTACTAGGATATGCTTAAGTAACTTCATACACTCATTTCAAATCTTTCTATTTCTAAAACTTGGTGTTTGTAAATCAATTACAAAGCCTTTACATGTTTAAATTGCAAGGATATGCTTAAATGAGTTCATAATCCCTTCTTTAAATCTTTGGACTTCAAAAACATGGTGTTTTCAGTATAATTGCAAAGTCTTTACGTGCTTCAGTTACAATTTTATGCCTAAGTAAGGTCGTAACTCAATGTCGAATCCTTGGATTCCCAAAACTCGCGGTTTGCAGTACAAGTAGAAAGGTTTTACGCGTTTAAACTACACTAAAATGCCTTAGTGTGTAGACAACGCCTCTTCAAGTCCTTGGATTTCGAAAACTGGGGGTTTGCAAAACAACTAGAAAGTGTTTACAAGCATCAATTACCATCATATGATTAGTTGAGTCCTTAACCCCATTTAGGTATTTTTATTTTTAAAATTCGGGGTGCAACACAATTACAAAGAGTTTACGAAATTAAAGTGTAATCATATTCTTAGGTGAGCCTTTATACGTTCTCAAATCCCCAGAATTCAAAAACCGAGGGTATGTAATACTATTACAAAGTGTTTGCGTGCTTTAATTGTAGCGACTTGAGTACGTAAGTTAATACCCATTTTCAAATCATTGGTTTCCTAAATGTCGGGGTTTCCAAGCCAATTTCGAAGTGTTGGAGTGCTTCAATTCCAAGGATATGCTTAAGTAAATTCATACACCCATTTCAAATCTTTGTATTTCTAAAACTTGGTGTTTGAAACTCAATTACAAAGTTTTACGTGTTTTAATTACAACGACATGCTTCAGTGAGTTCATAACCCCTTCTTTAAATCTTTGGACTTCTAAAACATGGTGTTTTCAGTATAATTGCAAATTCTTTACGTGCCTCAGTTACAATTTTATGCCTAAGTAAGGTCGTAACTCAAATTCAAATCCTTGGATTCCCAAAACTCGCGGTTTGCCGTACAAGTACAAAGATTTTACGCATTTAAACTACATTAAAATGCCTTAGTGTGTTGACAACGCCTCTTCAAGTCCTTGGATTTCGAAAACCGGGGGATTGCAAAACGATTAGAAAGTGTTTACGTGCGTCAATTACCATCATATGATTAGTTGAGTCCTTAAGCCCACTTAAGTCTTTTTATTTTTATAGCTCGGGGTGCAACACAATTACAAATAGTTTACGACATTAAACTGCAATCATATTCTTAGGTGAGCTCTTCATCCGTTCTCAAATCATCCGAATTAGAAAACCGAGGGTATGCAATACAATTGCAAAGTGTTTGCGTGCTATAGTTGGAACGACATGAGTACCTAAGTTAATATCCATTTTCAAATCATTGGTTTCCTAAATGTCGGGGTTTGCAAGCCAATTTCGAAGTGTTGGAGTGCTTCAATTACTAGGATATGCTTAGGTAACTTCATACACTCATTTCAAATCTTTCTATTTCTAAAACTTGGTGTTTGTAAATCAATTACAAAGCCTTTACATGTTTAAATTGCAAGGATATGCTTAAATGAGTTCATAATCCCTTCTTTAAATCTTTGGACTTCAAAAACATGGTGTTTTCAGTATAATTGCAAAGTCTTTACGTGCTTCAGTTACAATTTTATGCCTAAGTAAGGTCGTAACTCAATGTCGAATCCTTGGATTCCCAAAACTCGCGGTTTGCAGTACAAGTAGAAAGGTTTTACGCGTTTAAACTACACTAAAATGCCTTAGTGTGTAGACAACGCCTCTTCAAGTCCTTGGATTTCGAAAACTGGGGGTTTGCAAAACAACTAGAAAGTGTTTACAAGCATCAATTACCATCATATGATTAGTTGAGTCCTTAACCCCATTTAGGTATTTTTATTTTTAAAATTCGGGGTGCAACACAATTACAAAGAGTTTACGAAATTAAAGTGTAATCATATTCTTAGGTGAGCCTTTATACGTTCTCAAATCCTCAGAATTCAAAAACCGAGGGTATGTAACACTATTACAAAGTGTTTGCGTGCTTTAATTGTAGCGACTTGAGTACGTAAGTTAATACCCATTTTCAAATCATTGGTTTCCTAAATGTCAGTGTTTCCAAACCAATTTCGAAGTGTTGGAGTGCTTCAATTCCAAGGATATGCTTAAGTAAATTCATACACCCATTTCAAATCTTTGTATTTCTAAAACTTGGTGTTTGTAACTCAATTACAAAGTTTTACGTGTTTTAATTACAACGACATGCTTCAGTGAGTTCATAACCCCTTCTTTAAATCTTTGGACTTCTAAAACATGGTGTTTTCAGTATAATTGCAAATTCTTTACGTGCCTCAGTTACAATTTTATGCCTAAGTAAGGTCGTAACTCAAATTCAAATCCTTGGATTCCTAAAACTCGCGGTTTGCCGTACAAGTACAAAGATTTTACGCATTTAAACTACATTAAAATGCCTTAGTGTGTTGACAACGCCTCTTCAAGTCCTTGGATTTCGAAAACCGGGGGATTGCAAAACAATTAGAAAGTGTTAACGTGCGTCAATTACCATCATATGATTAGTTGAGTCCTTAAGCCCACTTAAGTCTTTTTATTTTTAAAGTTCGGGGTGCAACACAATCACAAATAGTTTACGACGTTAAACTGCAATCATATTCTTAGGTGAGCTCTTCATCCGTTCTCAAATCATCCGAATTAGAAAACCGAGGGTATGCAATACAATTGCAAAGTGTTTGCGCGCTATAGTTGGAACGACATGAGTACCTAAGTTAATATCCATTTTCAAATCATTGGTTTCCTAAATGTCGGGGTTTGCAAGCCAATTTCGAAGTGTTGGAGTGCTTCAATTACTAGGATATGCTTAAGTAACTTCATACACTCATTTCAAATCTTTCTATTTCTAAAACTTGGTGTTTGTAAATCAATTACAAAGCCTTTACATGTTTAAATTGCAAGGATATGCTTAAATGAGTTCATAATCCCTTCTTTAAATCTTTGGACTTCAAAAACATGGTGTTTTCAGTATAATTGCAAAGTCTTTACGTGCTTCA
The DNA here is from genome assembly GCA_009363875.1 of Mikania micrantha. Lineage (NCBI taxonomy): Eukaryota > Viridiplantae > Streptophyta > Magnoliopsida > Asterales > Asteraceae > Mikania > Mikania micrantha. The sequence continues at coordinate 32,949,967 of CM018687.1, forward strand.
GTTACAATTTTATGCCTAAGTAAGGTCGTAACTCAATGTCGAATCCTTGGATTCCCAAAACTCGCGGTTTGCAGTACAAGTAGAAAGGTTTTACGCGTTTAAACTACACTAAAATGCCTTAGTGTGTAGACAACGCCTCTTCAAGTCCTTGGATTTCGAAAACTGGGGGTTTGCAAAACAACTAGAAAGTGTTTACAAGCATCAATTACCATCATATGATTAGTTGAGTCCTTAACCCCATTTAGGTATTTTTATTTTTAAAATTCGGGGTGCAACACAATTACAAAGAGTTTACGAAATTAAAGTGTAATCATATTCTTAGGTGAGCCTTTATACGTTCTCAAATCCTCAGAATTCAAAAACCGAGGGTATGTAATACTATTACAAAGTGTTTGCGTGCTTTAATTGTAGCGACTTGAGTACGTAAGTTAATACCCATTTTCAAATCATTGGTTTCCTAAATGTCGGGGTTTCCAAGCCAATTTCGAAGTGTTGGAGTGCTTCAATTCCAAGGATATGCTTAAGTAAATTCATACACCCATTTCAAATCTTTGTATTTCTAAAACTTGGTGTTTGTAACTCAATTACAAAGTTTTACGTGTTTTAATTACAACGACATGCTTCAGTGAGTTCATAACCCCTTCTTTAAATCTTTGGGCTTCTAAAACATGGTGTTTTCAGTATAATTGCAAATTCTTTACGTGCCTCAGTTACAATTTTATGCCTAAGTAAGGTCGTAAATCAAATTCCAATCCTTGGATTCCCAAAACTCGCGGTTTGCCGTACAAGTACAAAGATTTTACGCATTTAAACTACATTAAAATGCCTTAGTGTGTTGACAACGCCTCTTCAAGTCCTTGGATTTCGAAAAACCGGGGGATTGCAAAACAATTAGAAAGTGTTTACGTGCGTCAATTACCATCACATGATTAGTTGCGTCAATTACCATCATATGATTAGTTGAGTCCTTAAGCCCACTTAAGTCTTTTTATTTTTAAAGTTCGGGGTGCAACACAATTACAAATAGTTTACGACATTAATCTGCAATCATATTCTTAGGTGAGCTCTTCATCCGTTCTCAAATCATCCGAATTAGAAAACCGAGGGTATGCAATACAATTGCAAAGTGTTTGTGTGCTATAGTTGGAACGACATGAGTACCTAAGTTAATATCCATTTTCAAATCATTGGTTTCCTAAATGTCGGGGTTTGAAAGCCAATTTCGAAGTGTTGGAGTGCTTCAATTACTAGGATATGCTTAAGTAACTTCATACACTTATTTCAAATCTTTCTATTTCTAAAACTTGGTGTTTGTAAATCAATTACAAAGCCTTTACATGTTTAAATTGCAAGGATATGCTTAAATGAGTTCATAATCCCTTCTTTAAATCTTTGGACTTCAAAAACATGGTGTTTTCAGTATAATTGCAAAGTCTTTACGTGCTTCAGTTACAATTTTATGCCTAAGTAAGGTCGTAACTCAATGTCGAATCCTTGGATTCCCAAAACTCGCGGTTTGCAGTACAAGTAGAAAGGTTTTACACGTTTAAACTACACTAAAATGCCTTAGTGTGTAGACAACGCCTCTTCAAGTCCTTGGATTTCGAAAACTGGGGGTTTGCAAAACAACTAGAAAGTGTTTACAAGCATCAATTACCATCATATGATTAGTTGAGTCCTTAACCCCATTTAGGTATTTTTATTTTTAAAATTCGGGGTGCAACACAATTACAAAGAGTTTACGAAATTAAAGTGTAATCATATTCTTAGGTGAGCCTTTATACGTTCTCAAATCCTCAGAATTCAAAAACCGAGGGTATGTAACACTATTACAAAGTGTTTGCGTGCTTTAATTGTAGCGACTTGAGTACGTAAGTTAATACCCATTTTCAAATCATTGGTTTCCTAAATGTCGGGGTTTCCAAGCCAATTTCGAAGTGTTGGAGTGCTTCAATTCCAAGGATATGCTTAAGTAAATTCATACACCCATTTCAAATCTTTGTATTTCTAAAACTTGGTGTTTGTAACTCAATTACAAAGTTTTACGTGTTTTAATTACAAGGACATGCTTCAGTGAGTTCATAACCCCTTCTTTAAATCTTTGGACTTCTAAAACATGGTGTTTTCAGTATAATTGCAAATTCTTTACGTGCCTCAGTTACAATTTTATGCCTAAGTAAGGTCGTAACTCAAATTCAAATCCTTGGATTCCCAAAACTCGCGGTTTGCCCTACAAGTACAAAGATTTTACGCATTTAAACTACATTAAAATGCCTTAGTGTGTTGACAACGCCTCTTCAAGTCCTTGGATTTCGAAAACCGGGGGATTGAAAAACAATTAGAAAGTGTTTACATGCATCAATTACCATCATATGATTAGTTGAGTCCTTAACCCGACTTAAGTCTTTTTATTTTTAAAGTTCGGGGTGCAACACAATTACAAATAGTTTACGAAATTAATCTGTAATCATATTCTTAGGTGAGCCTTTATACGTTCTCAAATCCTCAGAATTCAAAAACCGAGGGTATGTAATACTATTACAAAGTGTTTGCGAGCTTTAATTGTAGCGACTTGAGTACGTAAGTTAATACCCATTTTCAAATCATTGGTTTCCTAAATGTCGGGGTTTCCAAGCCAATTTCGAAGTGTTGGAGTTCTTCAATTCCAAGGATATGCTTAATTAAGTTCATACACCCATTTCAAATCTTTGTATTTCTAAACCTTGGTGTTTGTAACTCAATTACAAAGTTTTACGTGTTTTAGTTGCAAGGACATGCTTCAGTGAGTTCATAACCCCTTCTTTAAATCTTTGGACTTCAAAAACATGGTGTTTTCAGTATAATTGCAAATTCTTTACGTGCCTCAGTTACAATTTTATGCCTGCCTCAGTTACAATTTTACGCCTTTAAACTACACTAAAATTCCTTAGTGTGTTAACAACACCTCTTCAAGTCCTTGGATTTCGAAAACCAGGGTATTGCAAAACAATTAGAAAGTGTTTACATGCATCAATTACCATCATATGATTAGTTGAGTCCATAACCCCACTTGAGTCTTTTTATTCTTAAAGTTCGGGGTGCAACACAATTACAAATAGTTTACGAAATTAATCTGTAATCATATTCTTAGGTGAGCCTTCATACGTTCTCAAATCCTCAGAATTCAAAAACAGAGTGTATCTAATACTATTACAAAGTGTTTGCGTGCTTTAGGTGGAACGACATGGGTACCTAAATTAATATCCATTTTCAAATCACTGGTTTCCTAAATGTCAGGGCTTGCAAGCAAATTTCGAAGTGTTGGAGTGCTTCAATTACTTGGATATGCTTAAGTAAGTTCATACACCCATTTCAAATCTTTGTATTTCTAAAACTTGGTGTTTGTAACTCAATTACAAAGTTTTACGTGTTTTAATTGCAAGGACATGCTTCAGTGAGTTCATAACCCCTTCTTTAAATCTTTGGACTTCTAAAACATGGTGTTTTCAGTATAATTGCAAATTCTTTACGTGCCTCAGTTACAATTTTATGCCTAAGTAAGGTCGTAACTCAAATTCAAATCCTTGGATTCCCAAAACTTGTGGTTTGCCCTACAAGTACAAAGATTTTACGCATTTAAACTATATTAAAATGCCTTAGTGTGTTGACAACGCCTCTTCAAGTCCTTGGATTTAGAAAACCGAGGGATTGCAAAACAATTAGAAAGTGTTTACATGCATCAATTACCATCATATGATTAGTTGAGTCCATAACCCCACTTGAGTCTTTTAATTCTTAAAGTTCGGGGTGCAACACAATTACAAATAGTTTACGAAATTAATCTGTAATCATATTCTTAGGTGAGCCTTCATACATTCTCAAATCCTCAGAATTCAAAAACCGAGTGTATGTAATACTGTTACAAAGTGTTTGCGTGCTTTAGGTGGAACGACATTGGTACCTAAGTTAATATCCATTTTCAAATCATTGGTTTCCTAAATGTTGGGGTTTGCAAGCCAATTTCGAAGTGTTGGAGTGCTTCAATTACAAGGATATGCTTAAGTAAGTTCATACACGCATTTCAAATCTTTGTATTTCAAAATGTTGGTGTTTGTAACTCAATTACAAAGCGTTTACGTGTTTAAATTGCAAGGATATGCTTAAATGAGTTCATAACCCCTTCTTTAAATCTTTGGACTTCAAAAACATGGTGTTTTCAGTATAATTGCAAAGTCTTTACGTGCTTCTGTTACAATTTTATGCCTAAGTAAAGTCGTAACTCAATGTCGAATCCTTGGATTCCTAAAACTCGCGGTTTGCAGTACAAGTACAAATACTTTACGCCTTTAAACTACACTAAAATGCCTTAGTGTGTTGACAACGCCTCTTCAAGTCCTTGGATTTCGAAAACCGGGGTATTGCAACACAATTAAAAAGAGTTTACGACATTAAACTGCAATCATATTCTTAGGTTAGCTCTTCATTCGTTCTCAAATCATCCGAATTTAAAAACCGAGGGTATGCAATACAATTGCAAAGTGTTTGCGAGCTATAGTTGGAACGACATGAGTACCTAAGTTAATATCCATTTTCAAATCATTGGTTTCCTAAATATCAGGGTTTGCAAGCCAATTTCGAAGTGTTGGAGTGCTTCAATTACTAGGATATGCTTAAGTAAGTTCATACATCCATTTCAAATCTTTGTATTTATAAAAGTTGGTGTTTGTAACTCAATTACAAAGCGTTTACGTGTTTAAATTGCAAGGATATGCTAAAATGAGTTCATAACCCCTTCTTTAAATCTTTGGACTTCAAAAACATGGTGTTTTCAGTATAATTGCAAAGTCTTTACGTGCTTCAGTTACGATTTTATGCCTAAGTATGGTCGTAACTCAATGTCGAATCCTTGGATTCCCAAAACTCGCAGTTTGCAGTACAAGTACAAAGGTTTTACTCGTTTAAACTACACTAAAATGCCTTAGTGTGTTGACAACGCCTGTTCAAGTCCTTGGATTTCGAAAATCGGGGGTTTGCAAAACAATTAGAAAGTGTTTATATGCATCAATTACCATCATATGATTAGTTGAGTCCTTAACCCCATTCAGGTTTTTTTATTATTAAAGGTCGGGGTGCAACACAATTACAAAGAGTTTTCGAAGTTAAACTGTAATCATATTCTTAGGTGAGCCTTCATACGTTCTCGAATCCTCAGAATTCAAAAACAGAGTTTATGTAATACTATTACAAAGTGTTTGTTATTTGAAACGACATGAGTACGTAAGTTAATATCCATTTTCAAATCATTGGTATCCTAAATGTCGGGGTTTGCTAGCCAATTTCGAAGTGTTGGAGTGCTTCAATTACTAGGATATGCTTAAGTAAGTTCATACACCCATTTCAAATCTTTGAATTTCTAAAAGTTGGTGTTTTTAACTCAATTACAAAGCGTTTACCTGTTTAAATTGCTAGGATATGCTTAAATGAGTTCATAACCCCTTCTTTAAATCTTTGGACTTCAAAAACATGGTGTTTTCAGTATAATTGCAAAGTCTTTACGTGCTTCAGTTACAATTTTATGCCTAAGTAAGGTCGTAACTCAATGTCGAATCCTTGGATTCCCAAAACTCGCGGTTTGCAGTACATGTAGAAAGTTTTACGCGTTAAAACTACACTAAAATGCCTTAGTGTGTTGACAACGCCTCTTCAAGTCCTTGGATTTCGAAAACTGGGGGTTTGCAAAACAAGTAGAAAGTGTTTACAAGCATCAATTACCATCATATAATTAGTTGAGTCCTTAACCCCATTTAGTTATTTTTATTTTTAAAGCTCGGGGTGCAACACAATTACAAAGAGTTTACGAAATTAAACTGTAATCATATTCTTAGGTGAGCCTTCATACGTTCTCAAATCCTCAGAATTCAAAAACCGAGGGTATGTAACACTATTACAAAGTGTTTGCGAGCTTTAATTGTAGCGACTTGAGTACGTAAGTTAATATCCATTTTGAAATCTTTGGTTTCCTAAATGTTGGGGTTTCCAAGCCAATTTCGGAGTGTTGGAGTGCTTCAATTCCAAGGATATGCTTAAGTAAGTTTATACACCCATTTCAAATCTTTGTATTTCTAAAACTTGGTGTTTGTAACTCAATTACAAAGGTTTACGTGTTTAAATTTCAAGGATATGCTTAAATGAGTTCATAACCCCTTCTTTAAATCTTTGGACTTCAAAAACATGGTGTTTTCAGTATAATTGCAAAGTCTTTACGTGCTTCAGTTACAATATTATGCCTAAGTAAGGTCGTAACTCAATGTCGAATCCTTCGATTCCCAAAACTCGCGATTTGCAGTACAAGTACAATGGTTTTACGCGTTTAAGCTACACTAAAATGCCTTAGTGTGTTGGCAACGCCTCTTCAAGTCCTTGGATTTCGAAAATCGGGGGTTTGCAAAACAATTAGAAAGTGTTTATAAGCATCAATTACCATCATATGATTAGTTGAGTCCTTAACCCCATTTAAGTATTTTTATTTTTAAAGCTTGGGGTGCAACACAATTACAAAGAGTTTACAAAATTAAACTGTAATCATATTCTTAGGTGAGCCTTCATACGTTCTCAAATACAAAAAATTTAAAAACCGAGGGTATGTAATACTATAACAAAGTGTTTGCGTGCTTTAATTGGAACGACTTGAGTACGTAAGTTAATATCCGTTTTCAAATCATTGGTTTCCTAAATGTCGGGGTTTGCAAGCCAATTTCGAAGTGTTGGAGTGCTACAATTCCAAGGATATGCTTAAGTAAGTTCGTACACCCATTTCAAATCTTTGTATTTCTAAAACTTGGTGTTTGTAACTCAATTACAAAGTGCTTACGTGTTTAAATTACAAGGATATGCTTCAGTGAGTTCATAACCCCTTCCTCAAATCTTTGGACTTCTAAAACAGGGTGTGTTCAGTATAATTGCAAATTCTTTAGGTGCCTCAGTTACAATTTTATGCCTAAGTAAGGTCGTAACTCAAATTCAAATCCTTGGATTCCCAAAACTCGCGGTTTGCCGTACAAGTACAAAGATTTTACGCATTTAAACTACATTAAAATGTCTTAGTGTGTTGACAACGCCTCTTCAAGTCCTTGGATTTCGAAAACCGGGGGATTGCAAAACAATTAGAAAGTGTTTACGTGCATCAATTACCATCATATGATTAGTTGAGTCCTTAACTCCGCTTAAGTCTTTTTATTTTTAAAGCTCGGGGTGCAACCCAATTACAAAGAGTTCACGAAATTAAACTGTAATCATATTCTTAGGTGAGCCTTCATACGTTCTCAAATCCTCAGAATTCAAAAACCGAGGGTATGTAACACTATTACAAAGTGTTTGCGTGCTTTAATTATAGCGACTTGAGTACGTAAGTTAATATCCATTTTCAAATCATTGGTTTCCTAAATGTCGGGGTTTCCAAGCCAATTTCGATGTGTTGGAGTGCTTTATTTCCAAGGATATGCTTAAGTAAGTTCATACACCCATTTCAAATCTTTGTATTTCTAAAACTTGGTGTTACAAAGTGCTTATGTGTTTAAGTTGCAAGGACATGCTTCAGTGAGTTCATAACCCCTTCTTTAAATCTTTAAACTTCTAAAACATGGTGTTTTCAGTATAATTGCAAAGTCTTTACGTGCTTCAGTTACATTTTTATGCCTAAGTAAGGTCGTAACTCAATGTCGAATCCTTGGATTCCCAAAACTCGCGGTTTGCAATACAAGTACAAAGGTTTTACTCATTTAAACTACAATAAAATGCCTTAGTATAGACATATGATCCTTAACAGCTTCAACAGTAACTTTTCCCAGATTGGTAGTAATGAGCTGAACAGGAGGTGGTATATGATCAGAATTCTTCTCATTGTTAGAAGAAGATGAACTAGAACTTGTAGATGTAGAAGGAACATGATTACTATCAGAAGTACTAGACACCAATGTAGTCTGAATTTTGGCAGATAAAGCAGGCGGTGTAACTACAGAACCACCATATAAAGAAGGATCTTGGGTAACATTCACTCTTCTCGCTTTCCGTTTATCCTTCATCTCTTGTTCTTCAAGCTTCTGTACAAATTCTACCAAGGTCAGTCCTGGTAAATTCTCTCTCAATATCAACACTAAAGAATTCCACTTCTCAGGTAACGCATCAGCAAGACAATCAATTTTTTCATATTCAGAATAATCGATGCCACATTTTCTCACTTCGGTCAGCAAATGTCTGAATCTTGTAATCAAAGCTTCCAAAATTTCATTTCCTATGAAATTGAAGTTGTCAAACTCCTTTCGAATATCTGTTGCTTTCATCTTCTTCAGATTTGTATTACCTTCAACTCTAGCCTTCAAGGCATTCCAAAGACCATAAGAAGTCTTGTGCTCATCAAACTGATGTAATATCTGATTGGGAATTGCCTGGCTAAGCATCCAGTAAGCCTTTTTCTCAAAATCATACTTCTTACGCTCATCAACATCTAATCTTTCTAGAAGTTGATATAAATCAGTTCCCACCACTCTCGATCTTTCATAAGGAGATAAGATACGTTCCCAAAGGTTTGTATCCGTTCCATTAAGATGTGTTTCAAATCGACCCTTCCAGTTAACATAATCTGCAAGATCGAGCAATTTAGGAGCTTTATTTGTACTTCCCACTTCCGTTTCACTAATCAGAATGCTCTGGAGCTTGGTATTCTGACTAGCCATTGTTGCGTACATCTCGGTCATAGTTTCAAAATTTCTTTAACAGCGAACCTATTGAATCCGACGAACCTTTGAATCAAATGAACCTTTCTCAAACGAACCTTAAGAAGCAAACAGACGAACCTCTACAGCAACGAACCTTCAGACAAATTATTAGACGAACCTTGCAACCGGAACTTGATCACGAACCTTTACACAGGCGAACCTCAAGTCACGAACCTTGAGATAAGCGAACCTTGAACCAGACGAACCTCTACTAAAATAATAACGAACCTTCAAACGAACCCTTCTTAACCAACAACGAACCTTTCAGAAAAGCCAGCGAACCTTACACGAACCTTGCAAAATAACCAGCAAACCTTTTGTTCCAGTAACTCATAGGTTGGGCTCACGAACCTGTACAGCAAAGTTCAAACTTTTTGGAGGGAAAACCTTCCAAAACTTGAAAAACAACCTTTCAAATTTTCAAATTAACACCACCAAATCATAAATTGTTGTATTCCACAACAATTGATGATGAAATCAAACACAAAACAACAATCAATCAACAAGAAAAGAAGAAATTTAAGCCATAATCCTCAAAACTTCAAATCACTTGAATTCTTTGATCAAATCAATGTAGAACTTCACCAAATGGCTCTAATACCACTGTAGATTTGGTGAAATCTGATCAGGATCGATCTAGAAGCTCTATCAACTTTTAAGCACGTGCAGAATCCATGTTTGATATAAAATGAATCAAAGAACAACAAGCAATTTCATAAACAATCTTCTTCTATTAATCAACACATGATTATACAAGTTTCTCACACAGAGAATCACACTCATGTTTTCTGGAATTCTGTCAAGATCTGTCCAAAGTTATGAAGAATTTAGAAAAACCTTCTATTTAAACAATCAGTTGTCAGCCGAACCTATCTATAGCCGAACCTCTAGGTTCGCCGGGCGAACCCTTAGGTTCGCCGGGCGAACCCTTAGGTTCGCCGGGCGAACCCTTAGGTTCGCCGGGCGAACCTAGGTTGCCAAACCTACAGGTTCGCCGAACCTTATCAAGTTATAGCTTCGCCGAACCTATCAAAGCAATAGGTTCGCCGAACATGGCTAGGTTTGTGGGCCAGACGAACCTAAGCCATACCTCTAGCCGAACCTATACAAAACTTTAACTAATTTACATTTTTGAATAGAAAACTATTACAAATATGCACTAACAAAATGAACAAAACAATAATTTAAGATTAAGTTTTTAACAATCAGATTGATATTTTCATATACGCAGAGAATGTCCAAATCTTAATCAGAACCAAGAAAACAAATTTGAACTGTTTAAAGCTATAACAATCAGGTTGATACGCAAGTATACACAAAGAATGTTTCAGCTTTAAACTAAAATAAAAGAAAAAACAATACAGAAAATATTTTGAAAATTAAACACATGATCAAAACTAGTAATTTAACTTTTGTTCAAGAAACATTTTGTAAGATTAACTACCACTCTTTTTGGACAAAACTAAATACTGTATTCTAAGCATATGTTTTTCATAAAGCATCATCAAAATTTTGTCAAATGTTATCTTAACTAAGTTATAAACCTACTAACACATCATACTAAGTAATTATAACTGCTCTTTATGTTTATATTCTTGTATGATACATATATGTTTCCAATTACAAACAATGTGCTATCATTTCTCACTTGGTCAGATCAATTACTCAGAATTTTAATTTTTAATGTTTTTGTGTTTTTGATTTTTTAATGTTTTTGTATTTTTGATATGTTTCAAATGTTTTTGTATTTGAAGAATAACCTTCCAAATCTTCAAATTGACACTCCAAATCAATTTCACAACAATTGATGATGAATATCCACTCAAAACAGCAATCAATCACAATGAAAAGAAGAATTTTGATCCATTTTTGATCTTCTAATCTTCAAAACTTCAAATTACTTGAATTTCTTTGATAAACTTGTATAGAACTTCACTAAAAGCTTTGATACCACTGTTGGTTTGGTGAATCTGATCTAGATCGAATCAAGAAGCTCTATGAACAATTAAACACATGCGGAATCCATGTTTAATCTATAAGAATCAAAGAGTAACAAGCAATTTCATAAACATCTTCATTTGATTAAAAAATCTTCAATGTTTACAGATCTCACACAGAGATTTCTCACATAGAGAATACACTCACAGTTTCTGAAATTTTCCAAGAGTTATGAGAAAATCAGACAAACCTTCTATATATACAGACTGTCAGCCGAACCTATTCCTAGCCGAACCCTTAGATTCGCCAGCCGAACCTTGAGGTTCGCTGGGCGAACCTAGGTTCGCCGAACCTTTCTAAGGTTGTAGGTTCGCCAAACCTATCAAAGAGATAGGTTCGCCGAACCTGCCTAGGTTCGTGGGCCAGACGAACCTATGCAAAACCTTTTACAAAACTTTATATAATTTACATTTTAAATAGCAACCTATTACAAATATGCACTAACAATTAAAAGATTGAAGAAAAGATCAGTTCAACAGGAATGTCAAGAAGATAGAGAAGAAGCGGCTGATCCTAATTTTACTGCTGAAGAGCCTGAGACTTCAAGGCCAAAGAAAAAGAAGAGAATGGCAAAGATGTCTAAGAAGAAGTCTAGAACTCCTAGGATCATTGTATCCTCACCGGTGATTACTTCTGCAGTTTCTACTTTACTTGCTTCTGTTATTGTTTCTACACTAGTTACTACTGTTTCTACAATTCAAGGAGGATTTGAGCAAACTCCTGAGTTTGTTAATGTTGCTACTTTCAATCCTTCTTTCTTGGATGCTACAACAATGGCTACTTCTTTTCAAACAACTACATCATTTCAAGATGCTTCTACTTCCAGAGGAGAGTCGTTATTTGAAGGTTTAGATGATTTGGACCTAAATTTCTCTATTGGTTATGATGACTCTGAGATCAGGAGAAGGATTTCAAGTTTATCAAAGGAGTTTGATCAGTATAAGATGGAAAAGGAGAAAGTAGTAGCTGATCAACCTTCTTCATCAAGCTCAAGTGATATAGATATTATGAAAAGTCAAATTGTTCAACTGATGAAGTAGAGAGAAGAAGATATAGTTGAGAAGAAGGTGTTGAGTGACAGGATTCTTTCTTTAGAGACTTTGACTGCAAAACAAGATGTTGAGATTGCTGAGTTGAAAAAGGAAAATCAAGAATTGAAGAAAAAGATTGATGATGTTGAAGTCAAAGATTCTCAAGTTGAAGATGTTGGTGCTGAGCAAGTGTATGTGAATGTTGATGATGAGGAAGAGGAAGATGAAAAGATTGACTATGAGGATTCTGGTGTTGATGAACATCCAAGCTTGAATGCTTATGGTGATGATGAAGATGATGATGGTGATATGACAGGAACAGGTGGATCAGGTGGTTTGAGCTCTACAACTGGTGCTATAGTGGTTTATAATCCTTCCAAGATTTCTCTTGATGCTACTCCAGTTTCAGTTGTTTCTTCTGATAAGGCTAGAGATTGTAATGATGTTGATGTTGAAGATTTATCTGAAATGGAATATCCAAAGGAGATTATTGATTATTCTTTGCCTACTTTACTTGATTTGTTTAAACAACATTCTGATATAGATTTGCAGAGAATGATTGTTGAAAGATCTAGAGATAAAGACTTGGAGGAAGGAGAGATTGCTGGTGGTTATTCAAGAAATGATTTTTATGATATGTTTGAAGTGGATTCTGATCAAGTGTTTGATATTGAACAAGATGATCACGTAGAGTTATTTGATTTTGAGCAAGATGATCCAATGGATGAGAACTTGTATAATCTGCAAACTTTAAAGAAGATTTTTGATCTTGGAGGTGTATCCAGAACATCAATGGCTCAGATAAAAGAAAAGACTTACATGGAGTTATGGAAAGAGAATCAAGATGAAAGCAAGTACATAGTTGATCACTTGTACATTTTTAAACAAATGATTGAAGTTATAGAAGATAAAGTTCAAGAAGACCAAGCTAAACAATTTACAAGATTTAAGATTGGATCTAAATCAAAGATGCAAGGAAGAATTGTTAGCTATGGTTATTTTCACAACATTCCAGGAAGCATAACTGATAAAGGATGTTATGTCGTAAAATGGATTGATGGATGCCAATATTTTGGAAAAGAATTAGATCTGATTTCTTTACCATCATTTGAGTGTATGCAGTTATCCAGATTAAAGATGATAAAGCCCATTCAGACTAAACATAATGATACATTTAAGAAGCTATTGAAGAAAGAGGCTAAGTATGGATGGAGTTTGTTGAGTCCACAAGCAAAAGATAAGTTGCATGGATATTCAAAGCCTAAAGTTTTTAAAAGACCAAGATTGAGTAGGATAGAACAGAATTGGAATCCTTATTTCAAGTTCTAGTTCTATGATGAAAATACATCTGAAGTTGTGATTCTGTTGAAACAAGAAGAACAATGAAGGGTGATTAGGATGTTGGATCCTGTTTGGATAGTCAACTGTTCAAAAGAAGATATTGATTTGCTGAATGTGGCTGAGATCTTTGCTAATGAAGGATATCATGATGTTGGAATCTTTCACACCCCAACTCAAGGAGATTAGGGCAAAAAGATTGATTTCAAATCATTTAACTAACTTAGCGGAAGCATAGTATAAATAATCCATAGCCCAAAGTAAACTAAAGCAAATAAAGTCTCAGCACACAACAATTGTCTAAATGCCACGCAGGGCCAAATAAAACATTATCCAATAACATAAATTGTTTGCAATTAACTCCATTCTAAAAGCTAGACTACGCCTCTAGAAGCTGATCCAGTTCGCCTACTCTTATCATTCAACCTGAAAGACATGCTAAAATACGTCAACTAAAAACTTGGTGAGAACATGAGTTTAATATTATGACACCATAGTAACAATAATACAACAAAGCATAACATGTGATAATTCAATAACGATACAACCAACCCTGCTCCATGCCCGGGCGTTTGCCTCTTATAATGTTAGCCCATAACATGATCATTCTAATTTACTTCCCATTCCGAGACCCGTTCTTGCTCTCGGTGTAAATGTATCATAAATAATATATGCCACAACGGTTGACGTTAACCTCAGTGGGGTTTCAACCCTATTTTTATAAGGCCACCCTTTCGGGCCACTGTACGTGGGGGATTCCCCAAGTAGTACTACCCATATACTCACCGGCTCTCCTTAAGAGTTAATGGCTGCAAATTATGTTTAATGTCTAGGGGAAGCAATTACATTTGAAACGAACATTCATTATCACATCATAAATATAATTTTATAAACAGTTTATGGAGCATGCTTTCAGTATCCCAAAACAGTAAAAAGAAAAGGGATCACATGAACTCACCTGTGCTAGTGATGGTGCTTGGTTAACTGATGATTGAATGGTTTGTTGGTTAGCCTTGATTGGTTCAGTTGCCTAATTTATGTTTGGACTCTTAGTAAATATTCATGCCATAAAATATTGATGCCATAAAATATTGATGTGTCATTGTTTCTCATGCAATATTATCAACTTACATCGTGTAGTTGTATAGTTAATTACTTGCCAATATTCAAGAGTTTAAGTGTTTTACAATTATGCATGTATATATGGATGTGGAATTTTTAATAACCCACTAAATGTGTACTAACCCAAATAACTTTGGCAAGATGAAGCCGAATCTTTGATTTTTTTTTGAACATCATTATAACACATTTTGAACACGATGTTCTTTTATGAGTTTGTGGAAATTCATCACCGTTTAAAAAATATCATCGTTGTAAGTTTTGTACTACAGTACTGTAAGTTTTAAATATTTTACAACTTACAATACTGTAAGTTTTTGAATGGTGATGAATTAGCCCAAACTCATAAAAGAACATAGTGTTCAAAATGTGTTACAATGATGTTCAAAAAAAAATCCAAGATTCGGCTTCATCTTGCCAAAGTTATTTGGGTCAATACATATTTAGTGGGTTATATTTTTAACCTTCCCCTATATATCTATACATACATATATATATATATATATATATATATAGGGAAGTGATCAAATGCTAACCTTATGATAGAGCAATAACCCATTAACCTCACCATATTTAATAGTCAAATTAGAAGATGCCAATCTAATGGTTCATATTAAACTATAATATAATAATGTAATTGATTTGAAAGAATAAGGGAATAAGGGTATTAATGTAATTTGCTATATTTAATACTTTACCCCATCTTTTTTTATACATCCATAACTTTTTTATACTGTAATATTTTTTTATAAAAATTGCACCATTTTACTCGTCTTTTTTTCCTCTTTAATTCCGTTATAGTCTTGACTAGGTTTTTTTATTTTTTTTCGGATGTTTGTATTTACACCAATGTAACAAGTATAAAACTAACAAATTATTTGTAACGAGTTGTAACGAATTTGGGTTTACATTGTTGTATAATAAATAGGGGTTAAGTTTAAGAGTGTAAACGAGCCAAGACGATACTGAGCTCGTTAATTACGTTATATTCTTGACTAGGTTTTTTATTTTTTCCGGATGCTCGTTAATTACGTTATATTCTTGATTTTGTAACGAATTTTGGTTTTTAAAGTACTAAAATGTATTTACAATCTTGTAAATATAATTTTTAAAGTATAAAAATGTATTTACAATCTTGTAGATATAACGAATTTTGATTTTTATCAACAAAATGTTATAGTATTTTTTTAAAGTATTAAAACGTATTACAATCTAGTAGATTTAACGAATTTTGGTTTTTTATCAACAAAATGTTATAGTATTTTTTTTAAGTATTAAAATGTATTTACAATCTTGTAGATATAACGAATTTTGGTTTTATCAACAAAATGTTATAGTATTTTTTTAAAGTATTAAAAGATATTTACAATCTTGTAGATATAATTTTTTTAAAGTATTAAAACGTATTTACAATCTTGTATATATAACGAATTTTGGTTTTTATCAACAAAATGTTATATTATTTTTTTTAAAGTATTAAAATGTTTTTACAATCTTGTAGATATAATTTTTTTAAAGTATTAAAACGTATTTACAATCTTGTATATATAACGAATTTTGGTTTTTATCAACAAAATGTTATATTATTTTTTTAAAAGTATTAAAATGTCTTTACAATCTTGTAGATATAATTTTTTTAAAGTATTAAAACGTATTTACAATCTAGTAGATATAACGAATTTTTGAGCATCCGGAAAAAATAAAAAAACCTAGTTAAGAATATAACGTAATTAACTAGCTCGGGATCGGCTTGGGTCGTTTACACTCTTAAACGTAAACCGTATTTATTTTACAACAATGTAAACCGAAATTCGTTACAACTCGTTACAAATAATTTATTATTTTTATACTTGTTACATTGGTGTAAATACGAACATACGAAAAAAAATAAAAAAACCTAGTCAAGAATATAACGTAATTAACTAGCTCGGGATCGGCTTGGGTCGTTTACACTCTTAAACGTAAACCGTATTTATTCTATAACAATGTAAACCGAAATTCGTTACAAATCGTTACAAATAATTTGTTATTTTTATACTTGTTACATTGGTGTAAGTACGAACATACGAAAAAAAATAAAAAAACCTAGTCAAGACTATAACGGAATTAAAGAGAAAAATAAGACGAGTAAAATTGTGCAATTTTTATAAAAAAATATTATAGCATAAAAAAGTTATGGATGTATAAAAAAAGAGGGGGTAAAGTATTTAATATAGCAAATTACTACTTTACCCTTATTAAATAATAAAAGAAAAAGCCATGTGTTCAATTCTGATTGGTTTATGAGGGTTAATGGGTTAGTGCCATAAATGAGGGTTAGCATTTGAACCCAATCCTATATATATATATATATATATATATATGATTATAAATAGTTTTAGGTAAACATAGTTTGCAAGTGTTTTAAATAAGTGGTTACATGACGATTAATATTTTTAAATCATTTAATAGGAAGTTGTATAAGCCTATTTTACCCATTTATTTCGACTAGAAGGCTGTTTACACAGATTTTGACATTTTATAACAAATTTAAGCCTAAAAATTTGGCTTTTGGTCAAAATCACCAATATAATTTATCTATTATCATAAACCCAATCTTTTATACAATATTTCCAAGAATATTATCACAAATAAACATGCTCAAAATTTCGTGATACCTATATTATCATTTCAAGGGTTATAAATTCCATTTTTACATACATGCATGCACATATATAAATTTTTTTTAAGAGATGTGGTTCTTACTCTTGTGCTCAGCGCTCGTGTTCAACGTTTCCAAGATGGTCGTGGGGCTGTTAAGACATATCAATGGCGTAGAATAGGTTTAGAGTTCATTCAATATACGAAAATGGAAGTTATGAGTTTCCAAACTCACGAAATCACACATGCAAGACTTGCATGTGTATGGATAGTCCTATATACTCATTCCCCATGGATCATTGACACAAATAGTTCATGGGAGAAAATTGAGTTATTTGGGCCCGGGGGGATTGACATTGATGATATAGAATTCCAATATGTAAGGTCTATGAGTCATCTCAGAAAAAATCTGCGTAATAAAGCATCAATACGGATTCATCATTAGATCGGAATAAAATCGATTTCTTTGAAAGTGTAAGGATCATTGTAGCAAAAATCATGGTTTTTGTTTAGGAAGAGATAAATTTTCACACATGCATGTGCATGCATGTTAGTTTTTCGCATCATAGAAGTCTTGGCCTTCATTTTCACGGTTTAGAATGTTTAGAAAATGGGTCTAGGGCTGTTCTTGAGTTGTAGGGAGAAAGGAGTAGATAGAATGCATTTTCATGGACTTGAAATCCTTCTATGCGTACCTTGGAGATAGATAGAATGGCTTTAACTCTTGGTCTCGAGATAGAACCTTGTGTGTGCTTCAATTCGTCGATCTCTTGAGAGGGAGGGGCTGGAACTCGTCGGGTTTGAGAGGGGAGGAAATGAGAGTGTTTTTCTTGAGTTGAGAGAATTCAAATGAGGAGTGTGAATGTATGTTTGTTGTGGCCGAATTAAGAGGGAGGAAAGGAATAGGATTCGGTCAATGTGGAAGAAAAAGGAGAGGAGAGGATTGGGTGAAAAGGTTTTGGGTAGAGGGAGTGTAGTTAATTGTTGTATTGTAATTTTAAAAACAATATAATGCATTATTTATGTTTCACTCATTTTGTATCATCATAATTACTTGTAAGGATACAAATTTCTTGTAACACTTGGATTGTTGGTTTATGCATAAGTGTATGTGTGCCGTATATATGTATGTATGTATATACATATATTGATGTGTGTCGTGTAGATATATAGAGGGAGAGAAAAGTCTTGGCTTGATAGTGATGTATGTTGGGAAAAGAAGTAGAGAGAGAGGATGTGAGGATTGGATAATAGAAAGGTGATGTAAATTTTAGATATAGATATATGTGTGTGTGTATCGTACGCATGTATGCATGCATATATATATGTGTGTGTGTATATATATGTATTGTAGGGTTTGATTCTTATGCATGTATGTATATATATATATATATATCCGTATGGATGTATGCGTAAATATATGTATGTAATGTAAAGAGTGGTGTTTTATTTAATTGTTGTATTGTAATTTTAAAAACAATATAATGCATTATTTATGTTTCACCCATTTTGTATCATCATAATTACTTGTAAGGATACAAATTTCTTGTAACACTTGGATTGTTTAAGAAATATTTTTAATATGACCCACTTGCTTCAAACCTTTATGGCATGTGTACCTTATTGCTCTTCAACTAATGACATATTTTCTCTACTTAATGTTTCCAATATGTGTGTCTATCAAATCATGCTAACAAAAATGCGTCGTAGTTAAAGTTTTAATATAAACCTGGTTCATGTGTTGTCACATTCTCCCCAACTTATAGAAATTTCGTCCTCGAAATTTGATTTGTCGTAGTCAACTTGTAGCTTGAAATAGTTTAGGGTACTTCCTATGCATTTCTGATTCTTTTTCCCAAGTAAACTCAGGCCCTCGTTTGGAATCCCAACGTACTTTTACAATTGGTATATTACTACGTCTCAGCTTCTTGACTTGTTTGTCCATGATTTCCACAGGTTCCTCCATGAATTGTAATTGTTTATTGACCTTTGCTTCTCGGTAAGGTATGATCAAACTTTCGTCCACCAAACATTTCTTGAGGTTTGACACATGGAACACGTCATGTATTCCTTCTAATTCCAATGGGAGTTCTAGCTGATAAGCTACAAGTCCCACCCGTGCCAGAATTTTGAAGGGTCCAATATATCGGGGGTTCAACTTCCCACGTATGCCAAAGCGTACCGTACCCTTCCACGGTGATACCTTTAGCATGACTCTGTCTCCCACACTGAACTCTAAAGGCCTTCGTCTCTTATCTGCGTAGCTCTTCTGTCGGTCTTGAGGAGCCTTCATTCTTTCTTTGATTTTATGAATCTTATCAGTAGTTTCTTGAACAATCTCAGGCCCGGTTAATTGACTTTCACCTATTTCATTCCAACACAGCGGTGATCTGCATTTTCTCCCATATAGTGCCTCAAACGGTGCCGCTTGGATACTTGTATGGTAACTGTTATTATAGGAGAACTCAACCAATGGCAAGTGTGTATCCCAACTTCCTCCAAAATCTATTACACACGCTCTCAGCATGTCCTCCAATGTCTGGATAGTCCTTTCACTTTGCCCATCCGTTTGAGGATGGTAGGCTATACTTAGTTTTAATTTTGTTCCCAGAGCTTCCTGAAGAGTTTGCCAGAATCTTGACGTGAAACGACTATCTGTATCCGAGATTATTGATATAGGCACTCCATGTCTTGACACAATTTCATTCACATATAACTTTTGTAGTCTTCCCTTATGGGTAAGAAGTGTGCCGTTTTTGTTAACCTATCAACGACTACCCATATCGAGTCATGACCACTGGCGGTCCGAGGTAACTTGGTCACAAAATCCATAGTGACCTGTTCCCACTTCCATGCAGGTATCTCTGGTTGTTGTAACAATCCAGATGGTTTTTGATGCTCCGCTTTTACTCTTGCACAAGTTAAGCATTTGCTTACATACTCTGCTATTGAACTTTTTAACCCAGGCCACCAGAAATTTTCTTTTATCTCATGATACATCTTGTCACTGCCGGGATGTACTGAGTATCTAGACTTATGGGTTTCTTCCAAACTTACTTCCCTCATGCCCCCATGCAGAGATATCCATATTTTTCCTTTGAATGCCTTCAATCTACCTTGATCTTCTTCATCAAATTGTTTCTTGATTCCAGTCAATGACTTTTCCTTCATCGTTTCCTTGGTCAAACGATGATTGTAAAGTAGACAACAAAAATCAGAAAGTGAAACGTACGATTGTGTTCGTACAGTTGGCGCTCTGTACGAAAACGCGCGTAAGTGACGTTTTCTGATGAAACGAAAACGAAGACGATTCGAACGATAATAAATATAAGGAAATAAAATATTTCCTGTTTTACAATTTTGAAACTGGTCATAAATAAATTAAAATGAAACTATTTTAATTTAGGCGCGTAAACTATAATACGCGAATAAATACTAAAACACGTAAAATTTATAAACTTCGATGAATAAATTAAGAAAATAACATTTAATATCATTACTAGAAATAACCACTTTCCAAACACATAAAATAAAGCCTTTTATTTAAATTACGTAATTACACGCGTTACGATCCGGAAACGCGACGAAAACGCGAACCGAGCAAACGAAACGAGAACACCCTCGGAGTATATAAGCTCGAAATGAGGCTATTTTCCTCATTCTTTCACAAACCCTTTCTCTCTCTAGTCTCCAACCCGTCTCTCTCTATCACTAAAGATTTCACCTTCAAATCACCATAACTCACTCGTTCGTAGACGAAATCCGGCGTTCTTGGAGTCCACGCGAAGCTCTCATCATCCTCTTCAAGGAAGTACAACCGATCTGTAGATTTGTCCAACCGATTTTGAGGTATGGATGCTTAAAGTTTCGAATATTTAGGGTTTTATACACATATTTCTTTACCACCTTTCATTCGGTTATATATACATCTATAAGTGCATGAACCGACACCATTGTACATCTTTGGATCGTTTAAACCCTCTTATCATCGATCTTAGAACATGCTAGGTGGGATAAGGACGGAGGAAGACGAACCAACAGGGTTCGTGGGCTGTGACCAGCCAAACCCTTCTAGGTTCTAAGTTGGCCGAATCCTCCTAGATGGTCACGAACCTGTGCTTCCTTGGCGAACCCTGCTATGTTCCACCTACCACCGAACCTATTAACCCCAGCAACGAACCTTTCGAGTCAACCGAACCTTTCTAGGTCCTGAATTGGCCGAAACCTCCTAGGACAAACCGGCAACGAACCTTTAGGCTTAGGTGAACCAGTTTTGAGCCACGAACCCTAGCGAACCATCACTCACCAACGAACCTTCGGTTCGTCTGTCATCATCATCCGAACCCTAAGCAGGCTTGCGAACCTTCGCCCATGACTCACGAACCTTAGCCAATGGCGAACCTCACATGCACAGCCAGCCGAACCTTGCAGGTTACCCTTCAACTCGCGAACCTTGGCTATCTAACCAGGCGAACCATTGACTTATGAGGGAAGGTTCGTTGGTTTTGTTTGAAACCAGTGCATGGCCGATCCTGGTGATTTTATTCATGCAAGAATTGGTCCATATATCCTTACATAAAACATAACCAGCCCAGTGGCACTCCCCGAATGATTTTGGCCATTTCGGCCCAAGACTTGACCCAACAACATCCTTTCGGCCCATGTGACCATTAGGCCCAACCCAAAGGTCTAAACCATTTTATTCTATGCAAACCACTTACCTAAAATGTCTAGGCCCAATAGTCTATACTCGGCCCATATGTGGGTGTTAATTGGCCCACGTGTGTAATGGCCCAACAAATTTCGAGTTTGGCTCATTGGGGGTGAAATTGGTCCGAGACTTGACTCACACTTAGCCCGTTTAATTTGACTCGGTTCACATAACTCCTAAGGCCCAATGACCCTATTATTAGGCCCAAGACCATTTAATTTGGCCCAATATCTAAGATGATCCGTTGTACATTCGGTTAAGTTAAAGATTAGCCATTCAACCCAAGTTACTTTTAACATCACTCACAAAGGCCATGCTGGTCATTAGGTTCAATATTAATCAATTGGGCCATAATGGCAAGTTAGGCCTAACACAAGGCCCAAGAGATTTAAACTTCAATAAAAACAATGTTAGGATTAACTATCGATATAACTTAGGATATTCTAGCACAATTATCGTATGAAATCTTTATAGGGGATGATCATTCTTTTAGTTAAACACCATTGCATCTCCTTAAACTAAGATATCAATATCATGGAAGAAGTACACTGGGGATGGAAACAAGAACCTAAAGGTTATGGGTTGACTTAAATGTTAACACCTAAATCATTGGGAATTATAAAGACTTATGACTAATCCAAATGGTTTATTTAAACCATCCAAGATTAGTTACTCAATAAGCTAACAAGAAATCACTTGAAACTAAAAGTCTATTAATGGGCCCAAGAATGGCCCAATGGGTTTAATATAAGCCCATCATGCTAATTACACTTTCTTAAATTAATTATGCTTTTCATAAAAGAAATTAAATTATAAACCTTAACAAAATAATTAAAAGATTTTCCTAAATAAATGATTAACTTCAAAGGAAATAAGTTGAAAATGTTTTACTTAAAGACTTTAAATGATTAATGTGGGATTTGGGTTACTAATGGGTAATAATTTTACTTAGATAGACGAAATTTTAGAAACACATTAGTAATCTAGGACACGTAGTTGCACACAGAGACCAAAACCCAGATACGACGAATACCGTATGTACTTATCGTATTAGAATTCTTTAAAATAACTCAAGTGCTAAAGATACTTAGGCAACAATCAAAGAGTGCGCATATCTTTTGTGGTTCATTTCACGGCAACACAGGTGAGTTCATTGCCCCTTTTCTAACATTTTTGTTATAAAACGCGGGGCTGAGAAGCATGCGTAAACTGTTTATTTAAATTGTTTACTTAAATGCTTTTAATTTTATATGTTTACATATATAAATGTTATCCTAGACCATGTTTAGGAAGATTTTATGCAGGTTTACTAACTGATTTACTTACAAATTAAGTGAATAATCGGGTTAAACTAAAACATTTCAACAGATCAAAACATTTCAAACGAATCAAACTAAACATTTTGACAAAACAAGTGTGTGAGTTCAAGGAATCAAACGAAACATTTTGACGAATCAACTGGGTGATTTCAATGAATCAAACGAAACATTTTGACGAAACAAGTGTGGGATTTCAACGAATCAAACAAAACAATCTTTGCAGAGACAACATTCAATGTTCTACAAATCAAGTGTTTGTTGAACAATGAATCAAGTGTACAATTGATTAATGAATCTAGTATTCTATGATCAACGAATCAAGTACATCTTGTAACAGAATCAGACGAATCAATAAATCATTTTCAAGGGAAAGCCTGGGAAATATCAGAAATAACATATGCCAAAACGGACGAAACAAAAACCCTATATTTCAAGAAGTCCTAGCTAGACCGTTTGATTTGTAGGTCGTATGTTTGAGGATATTTACAAATTCCCTAACTACTAAGTACCTAGATTGACAGACTAGTCTACTCGAGTTTGACCAAGGCCCCAATCATTAGGACTTAGATTTTATTAAATGTTTATTTATTTATTTAATTAAGCATTTATAACTGTTTATACAATACTGTGGTTGATCATATTGCGTGATGAACTTATGAGATCAACATGGATTTCAAATGATTGTAATTACAGGGACAACAAACAGAAGGACTCATGGGATTGTGTTAAGGGTAAAAATGCTTAATTATCATTTACAACAGTGTCATATGCGTATTAGTATGTGGTGGGATCGCGTCTGGGCGGGCTTGTAGGCTCGACTCAGGGGTATGCCCTATATATAAGCATACCGATATGGATATTACATTGAAGTTAATGAGGTTAAGGTTTTTACCGAAAGAGATTTTCAAATCATTTTCAAATACTAAACTATATGAACTCACCAACCATGTGTTGACTTTATTTTTGCATAACTTCTCAGGTGACGAACATGTCAACTGAAGAGTTATTTCTTTGGATTAGGTTATCTAATAGAGGACCTAGCTTGTCGGACCCGCATATTTTGAAGCATCATTAAACAGTTTATTTTGTATATCTTGTGTAACTACAAGATAGAAGAATTTATGATGTGATAGTAGATTTACATTGCTAAATTATAAACTTAATTGATGTAATTTAACTTTGTAATTCTATTTTATTTTAGCAAGTTTCTCATTTATGTATCATGTGCAATGTAACAATCTGATCATTCCGATTATCACTCTCGATATCGCGCCACGGGAACCTCCCGCCTGTCGGGGAAACCCGATCCTACCCCGCCGGCTCGGGGTGTGACACCTAAGCCCAGCTAGTGAACCTAGGCGTTACGCGCGGGTAGGGAAACGAAGCATCGGATGCCAGCCTTCCGCGCGGTACGCCTGACCTCGGTGTTCCTCGCTAGGCGGTACGCCTGACAGGGAAATCGCTGAAAAATCTCTTAAAGGCCACAAAAATCATTTCTACTCTATCTTCACTCAATATACTCGAAACCACACGCAACCAACCGGCCATTTCTTTTCCCTAACCCCTGTTACAGCCCCTTTTCACCCATTTGAAGCCATTGGAGCTCCCATACTTGAAGATTGAAGCTAGGAACTCACAAGAAGCTTGAAGGGGAAGATTGGTAGGCTTGAAGATCATCATCACCACTTTGTTTTCTGCAAATCATTGCTGTCCAGAAGCAACTAGAGCTGCTACAACCATCTTCCAGCGATTCTATAGCATTTAAGGTAGTCATACATGCTTATTAATGATTAGATCGCACATGCAAGGGCTAAAAACCCACATGCATGAAGATCCACTCACATTCGACTCCGATCCGCTCACATGCACGAAATTTTAACGAGTCTAGAGTGTTTATTGATATATTTTGAAATAGATTGAGGATAGAAATCATCTAGGATTGGGTTTTGTTGATTTCATGATGATTTGGTAGAACTTGCCATAAAAGGAAAATTTTATGATGCATGTTGTCAAATGCATATTGAGGTGTTAGAAACACATTTGGATATTTGATTTTGTCAAAAACATGATTTTGTATAAACTTTCTATAAATGGAAACTTTTTTAAATCAAAAGAAGGCTTTTGATGTTTTTGAGTGTTTTGGTGAACCTGGATTATTGAAATATGTTTAAAAATGATCTCTAAGCATATTGGAAACTTGGATTTGTGAAAACGAGCTTTTAAACGGATACTTACTATTTTAGGAAACTTTATTTCGGCAAAATGGCATAAATGGCGATTTATACGCGAATGACGTGTTTTAAGTATAGGCATTTTAGTGTAGTTTAAATGCGTAAAACCTTTGTACTTACACAGCAAATCGCGAGTTTTGGGAATCCAAGGATTCAAAATTGAGTTACGATCTTACTTAGGCATAACATTGTAACTGAAGCACGTAAAGACTTTGCAATTATACTGAAAACACCAAGTTTTAGAAGTCCAAAGATTTGAAGAAGTGGTTATTAACTCACTTAAGCATATCCTTATAATTTAAACACGTAAACACTTTGTAATTGAGTTACAAACACCAAGTTTAAGAAATACACAGATTTGAAATGGGTGTATGAACTTACAAGCATATCCTTGTAATTGAAGCACTCAAACACTTCGAAATCGGCTTGCAAACCCCGACATTTAGGAAACCAATGATTTGAAAATGGATATTAACTTACGTACTCATGTCGTTGACACTAAAGAACGCAATCACTTTGTAATTGTATTGCATACCCTTGGTTTTGGAATTTTGATGATTTGAGAACGGATGAAGAGCTCACCTAAGACTATGATTGTAGCTTAATGTCGTAAACACTTTGTAATTGTGTTGCACCCCAAATGGGGATAAGGACTCAACTAATCATGTGATGGTAATTGATGCATGCAAACACTTTCTAATTGTTTTACAAACCCTCGGTTTTCGAAATCCAAGGACTTGAAGAGGCGTTGTCAACACACTTAGGCATTTTAGTGTAGTTTAAACGCGTAAAACGTTTGTACTTGTACTGCAAACCGCGAGTTTTGGGAATCCAAGGATTCGAAGTTAAGTTACGACATTATTTAGGCATAGCATTGTAACAAAAGCCCTTAAAGACTTTGCAATTATACTGAAAACACTTTGTTTTAAAAGTCCAAAGATTTGAAGAAGGGGTTATGAACTCTCATAAGCATATCATTGTTTAAACACGTTAACACTTTGTAACTGAGTTACAAACATCGAGTTTTAGAAATACAAATATTTGAAATGGGGTAGGAACTTACATAAGGACTCATGTAATCATATGATGGTAATTGATGCATGTAAACACTTTCTAATTGTTTTACAAACCCTCGGTTTTCGAAATCCAAGGACTTGAAGAGGCGTTGTCAACACACCTAGGCGTTTTAGTGTAGTTTAAACGCGTAAAACCTTTGTAAGTACACTGCAAATCGCGAGTTTTGGGAATCCAAGGATTCGAAGTTAAGGTACGACCTTCCTTAGGCATCACATTGTAACTAAAGCACGTAAAGACTTTGTAATTATACTGAAAACACTATGTTTTAAAAGTCCAATGATTTGAAAAAGGGGTTATGAACTCACTTAAGCATATCCTTGTAATTGAAAAACGTTAACACTTTGTAACTAAGTTACAAGTACCAAGTTTTAGAAATACAATGATTTGAAATTGGGGTATGTACTTACATAAGCATATCCTTGTAATTGAAGCACTCAAACACTTCGAAATTGGCTTGCAAACACCGACATTTAGGAAACCGATGATTTGAAAATGGATATTAACTTACGTACTCATTTCGTTCCAACTAAAGCACGCAAACACTTTGTAATTGTATTGCACACCCTCAGTTTTTGAATTCTTCTGATTTGAGAACGGATGAAGACCTCACCTAAGACTATGATTGCAGTTTAATGTCGTAAACTCTTTTTAATTGTGTTGCACCCCGAGCTTTAAAAATAAAAATACCTAAATGGGGTTAATGACTCAACTAATCATATGATGGTAATCGATGCATGTAAAGACTTTCTAATTGTTTTGCAAACCCCCGATTTTCGAAATCCAAGGACTTGAAGAGGCGTTGTCAACACGCTAAGGCATTTTAGTGTAGTTTAAACGCGTAAAACCTTTGAACATGTACTGCAAACCCCGAGTTTTGGGAATCCAAGGATTCAAAATTGAGTTACGACCTTACTTAGGCATAAAATTGTAACTGAAGCACGTAAAGATTTTGCAATTATAATGAAAACACCATGTTTCAGAAGTCCAAAGATTTGAAGAAGGGGTTTTAAACTCACTTAAGCATATCCTTGTAATTTAAACATGCAAACACTTCGTAAGTGAGTTTCAAACACCGAGTTTTAGAAATACAAAGATTTGAAATGGGGTATGAGCTTACATAAGCATGTCCTTGTAATTGAAGCACTTAAACACTTCAAAATTGTGTTGCAAACCCCGACATTCAGGAATCAATCGATTTGATAATGGATATTAACTTAGGTACTCGTGTTGTTCCCACTAAAGCACGCAAACACTTTGTAATTGTATTGCATACCCTCGGTTTTTGAATTCTGATGATTTTAGAACGGATGAAGAGCTCACCAAAGACTATGATTGTAGTTTAATGTCTTAAACTCTTTGTAATTGTGTTGAACCCCGAGCTTTAAAAATAAAAATACTTAAATGGGGTTAAATACTCATTTAATCATATGATGGTAATTGATGCATGTAAACACTTTCTAATTATTTTACAAACCCCCGGTTTTCGAAATCCAAGGACATGAAGAGGCGTTGTCAACACACTTAGGCATTTTAGTGTAGTTTTAAGTAAAACCTTTGTCCTTGTACTGCAAACCGCGAGTTTTGGGAATCCAAGGACTCTAAATTGAGTTACGACCTTACTTAGGAATAAAATTGTAACTGAAGCACGTAAAGACTTTGCAATTATACTGAAAACACCATGTTTTAGAAGTCCAAAGATTTGAGGAAGGGGTTATGAACTCACTTAAGCATATCCTTGTAATATAAACATGTAAACACTTCGTAAGTGAGTTACAAACACCAATTTTAGATATACAAAGATTTGAAATAGGTGTATGAACTTACTTAAGAATATCCTTGTAATTGAAGCACTCAAACACTTCGAAATCGGCTTGCAAACCCCGACATTTAGGAAACCAATGATTTGAAAATGGATATTAACTTACGTACTCATGTCGTTGACACTAAAGAACGCAATCACTTTGTAATTGTATTGCATACCCTTGGTTTTGGAATTTTGATGATTTGAGAACGGATGAAGAGCTCACCTAAGACTATGATTGTAGCTTAATGTCGTAAACACTTTGTAATTGTGTTGCACCCCAAATGGGGATAAGGACTCAACTAATCATGTGATGGTAATTGATGCATGCAAACACTTTCTAATTGTTTTACAAACCCTCGGTTTTCGAAATCCAAGGACTTGAAGAGGCGTTGTCAACACACTTAGGCATTTTAGTGTAGTTTAAACGCGTAAAACGTTTGTACTTGTACTGCAAACCGCGAGTTTTGGGAATCCAAGGATTCGAAGTTAAGTTACGACATTATTTAGGCATAGCATTGTAACAAAAGCCCGTAAAGACTTTGCAATTATACTGAAAACACTTTGTTTTAAAAGTCCAAAGATTTGAAGAAGGGGTTATGAACTCTCATAAGCATATCATTGTTTAAACACGTTAACACTTTGTAACTGAGTTACAAACATCGAGTTTTAGAAATACAAATATTTGAAATGGGGTAGGAACTTACATAAGGACTCATGTAATCATATGATGGTAATTGATGCATGTAAACACTTTCTAATTGTTTTACAAACCCTCGGTTTTCGAAATCCAAGGACTTGAAGAGGCGTTGTCAACACACCTAGGCGTTTTAGTGTAGTTTAAACGCGTAAAACCTTTGTAAGTACACTGCAAATCGCGAGTTTTGGGAATCCAAGGATTCGAAGTTAAGGTACGACCTTCCTTAGGCATCACATTGTAACTAAAGCACGTAAAGACTTTGTAATTATACTGAAAACACTATGTTTTAAAAGTCCAATGATTTGAAAAAGGGGTTATGAACTCACTTAAGCATATCCTTGTAATTGAAAAACGTTAACACTTTGTAACTAAGTTACAAGTACCAAGTTTTAGAAATACAATGATTTGAAATTGGGGTATGTACTTACATAAGCATATCCTTGTAATTGAAGCACTCAAACACTTCGAAATTGGCTTGCAAACACCGACATTTAGGAAACCGATGATTTGAAAATGGATATTAACTTACGTACTCATTTCGTTCCAACTAAAGCACGCAAACACTTTGTAATTGTATTGCACACCCTCAGTTTTTGAATTCTTCTGATTTGAGAACGGATGAAGACCTCACCTAAGACTATGATTGCAGTTTAATGTCGTAAACTCTTTTTAATTGTGTTGCACCCCGAGCTTTAAAAATAAAAATACCTAAATGGGGTTAATGACTCAACTAATCATATGATGGTAATCGATGCATGTAAAGACTTTCTAATTGTTTTGCAAACCCCCGATTTTCGAAATCCAAGGACTTGAAGAGGCGTTGTCAACACGCTAAGGCATTTTAGTGTAGTTTAAACGCGTAAAACCTTTGAACATGTACTGCAAACCCCGAGTTTTGGGAATCCAAGGATTCAAAATTGAGTTACGACCTTACTTAGGCATAAAATTGTAACTGAAGCACGTAAAGATTTTGCAATTATAATGAAAACACCATGTTTCAGAAGTCCAAAGATTTGAAGAAGGGGTTTTAAACTCACTTAAGCATATCCTTGTAATTTAAACATGCAAACACTTCGTAAGTGAGTTTCAAACACCGAGTTTTAGAAATACAAAGATTTGAAATGGGGTATGAGCTTACATAAGCATGTCCTTGTAATTGAAGCACTTAAACACTTCAAAATTGTGTTGCAAACCCCGACATTCAGGAATCAGTCGATTTGATAATGGATATTAACTTAGGTACTCGTGTTGTTCCCACTAAAGCACGCAAACACTTTGTAATTGTATTGCATACCCTCGGTTTTTGAATTCTGATGATTTTAGAACGGATGAAGAGCTCACCAAAGACTATGATTGTAGTTTAATGTCGTAAACTCTTTGTAATTGTGTTGAACCCCGAGCTTTAAAAATAAAAATACTTAAATGGGGTTAAATACTCATTTAATCATATGATGGTAATTGATGCATGTAAACACTTTCTAATTATTTTACAAACCCCCGGTTTTCGAAATCCAAGGACATGAAGAGGCGTTGTCAACACACTTAGGCATTTTAGTGTAGTTTTAAGTAAAACCTTTGTCCTTGTACTGCAAACCGCGAGTTTTGGGAATCCAAGGACTCTAAATTGAGTTACGACCTTACTTAGGAATAAAATTGTAACTGAAGCACGTAAAGACTTTGCAATTATACTGAAAACACCATGTTTTAGAAGTCCAAAGATTTGAGGAAGGGGTTATGAACTCACTTAAGCATATCCTTGTAATATAAACATGTAAACACTTCGTAAGTGAGTTACAAACACCAATTTTAGATATACAAAGATTTGAAATAGGTGTATGAACTTACTTAAGAATATCCTTGTAATTGAAGCACACAAACACTTCGAAATTGAGTTGCAAAACCGACATTTTGGAATCGAATGATTTAAAAATGGAAATTAAATTACGTACTGATGTCGTACCAATTAAAGCACACAAACACTTTGTAATTGTATTGCATACTCTCGGTTTTTGAATTCTGATGATTTGAGAACGGTTGAAGAGCTTACCTAAGAATATGATTGCAATTTAATGTCGTAAACTCTTTGTAATTGTGTTGAACCCCGAGCTTTAAAAATAAAAATACTTAAATGGGGTTAAGGACTCATGTAATCATATGATGGTAATTGATGCATGTAAACACTTTCTAATTATTTTACAAACCCCCAGTTTTCGAAATTCAAGGACTTGAAGAGGCCTTGTCAACACACTTAGGCGTTTTAGTGTAGTTTAAACACGTAAAACCTTTGTAATTAGACAGCAAATCACGAGTTTTGGGAATCCAAGGATTCAAAGTAAAATTACGACCATACTTAGGCATCACATTGTAACTGAAGCATGTAAAGACTTTGCAATTATACCGAAAACACTATGTTTTAAAAGTCCAAAGATTTGAAGAAGGGGTTATGAACTCACTTAAGCATATCCTTGTAATTTAAACACGTTAACACTTTGTAACTGAGTTACAAGTACCAAGTTTTAGAAAAACAAAGATTTGAAATTGGGGTATGAACTTACATAAGCATATCCTTGTAATTGAAGCACTCAAAAACTTCGAAATTGGTTGGCAAACCCCGACATTTGGGAAACCGATAATTTGAAAATGGATATTAACTTACGTACTCATGTCGTTCCAACTAAAGCACGCAAACACTTTCTAATTGTATTGCATACCGTCGGGTTTTGAATTCTGATGATTTGAGAACAGATGAACAGCTCACCTAAGACTATGATTGTAGTTTAATGTCGTAAACTCTTTTTAATTGTGTTGCACCCGAGCTTTAAAAATAAAAATACTTAAATGGGGTTAAGGACTCAACTAATCATATGATGGTAATTGATGCATTTAAACACTTTCTAATTGCTTTGCAAACCCTTGATTTTAGAAATTCAAGGACTTGAAGAGGCGTTGTCAACACACTAAGGTATTTTAGTGTAGTTTTAACGCGTAAAACCTTTGTACTTGTACTGCAAACCATGAGTTTTGGTAATCCATGGATTCGAAATTGTGTTACGACCTTACTTATGAATAAAATTGTAACTGAAGTACGTAAAGACTTTGCAATTATACTGAAAACACTATGTTTTTAAAGTCCAAAGATTTTAAGAAGGGTTTATGAACTCTCTTAATCATATCCTTGTTTAAACACGTTAACACTTTGTAACTGAGTTTCAAACACCGATTTTAGAAATACAAAGATTTGAAATGGGGTATGAACTTACATACGCATATCCTTGTAATTGAAGCACTTAAACACTTCGAAATTGGGTTGCAAACCCCGACATTCAGGAATATAATGATTTGAAAATGGATATTAACTTACGTACTCATGTCGTACCAGTTAAATTACACAAACACTTTGTAATTTTATTGCATACCCTCGGCTTTTGAATTCTGATGATTTGATAACGGTTGAAGAGCTTACCTAAGAATATGATTGCAATTTAATGTCGTAAACTCTTTGTAATTGTGTTGAACCCCGAGCTTTAAAAATAAAAGTACTTAAATGGGGTTAAGGACTCATTTAATCATATGATGGTAATTGATGCATGTAAACACATTATAATTGTTTTACAAACCCCCGGTTTTCGAAATTCAAGGACTTGAAGAGGCGTTGTCAAGACATTTAGGCATTTTAGTGTAGTTTTAACACGTAAAACCTTTGTACTTGTACTGCAAACCATGAGTTTTGGGAATCCAAGTATTCGAAATTGAGTTACAAAGATTTGAAGAAGGGGTTATTAACTCACTTAAGCATATCCTTGTAATTTAAACACGTAAACCCTTCGTAAGTGAGTTACAAACACCAATTTTAGAAATACAAAGATTTGAAATGGGTGTATGAACTTACTTAAGCATATCCTTGTAATTGAAGAACCTAAACACTTCGAAATTGTCTTGCAAACCCCGACATTCAGGAATCTAGTGATTTGAAAATGGAAATTAACTTACGTACTCATGTCGTACGAATTAAAGCACACAAACACTTTGTAATTGTATTGCATACCCTCGGTTTTTGAATTCTGATGATTTGAGAACGGTTGAAGAGCTTACCTAAGAATATGATTGCAATTTAATGTCGTAAACTCCTTGTAATTCTGTTGAACCCAGAGATTTAAAATAAAAGTACTTAAATGGGGTTAAGGACTCATTTAAGCATATGATGGTAATTCATGCACGTAAACACTTTCTAATTGTTTTACAAACCCTCGGTTTTCGAAATCCAAGGACTTGAAGAGGCGTTGTCAACACACTTAGGCATTTTAGTGTAGTTTAAACACGTAAAACCTTTGTAATTATACTGCAAACCGCGAGTTTTGGGAATCCAATGATTCGAAACTGAGTTACGACCTTACTTAGGCATAACATTGTAACTGAAGCTCGTAATGACTTTGCAATTATACTGAAAACACCATGTTTTATAAGTCCAAAGATTTGAAGAAGGGGTTATTAACTCACTTAAGCATGTCCTCCTGACATTGGAGGACATGCTGAGAGCGTGTGTAATAAATTTTGGAGGAAGTTGGGATACACACTTGCCATTGGTTGAGTTCTCCTATAATAACAGTTACCATACAAGTATCCAAGCGGCACCGTTTGAGGCACTATATGGGAGAATATGCAGATCACCGCTGTGTTGGAATGAAATAGGTGAAAGTCAATTAACTGGGCCTGAGATTGTCCAATAAACTACTGATAAGATTCATAAAATCAAAGAAAGACTGAAGGCTGCTCAAGACCGACAGAAGAGCTACGCAGATAAGAGACGAAGGCCTTTAGAGTTCAGTGTGGGAGACAAAGTCATGCTAAAGGTATCACCGTGGAAGGGTACGGTATGCTTTGGCAAACGTGGGAACTTGAACCCCTGATATATTGGACCCTTCAAAATTCTGGTACGGGTGGGACTTGTAGCTTATCAGCTAGAACTCCCATTGGAATTAGAAGGAATACATGACGTGTTCCATGTGTCAAACCTCAAGAAATGTTTGGTGGACGAAAGTTTGATCATACCTTACCGAGAAGCAAAGGTCAATAAACAATTACAATTCACGGAGGAACCTGTGGAAATCATGGACAGACAAGTCAAGAAGCTGAGGCGTAGTAAGATACCAATTGTAAAAGTACGTTGGGATTCCAAACGAGGGCCTGAGTTTACTTGGGAAAAAGAATCAGAAATGCGTAGGAAGTACCCTCAACTATTTCAAGCTACAAGTTGACTACGACAAATCAAATTTCGAGGACGAAATTTCTATAAGTTGGGGAGACTATGACAACACATGAACCAGGTTTATATTAAAACTTTAATTACAACGCATTTTTCTTAGCATGATTTGATAAACACACATATTGGAAACATTAAGTAGAGAAAATATGTCATTAGTTGAAGAGCAATAAGGTACACATGCCATAAAGGTTAGAAGCAAGTGGGTCATATTAAAGATATTTCTTAAACAATCCAAGTGTTACAAGAAATTTGTATCCTTACAAGTAATTATGATGATACAAAATGGGTGAAACATAAATAATGCATTATATTGTTTTTACAATTACAATAAAACAATTAAATAAAACACCACTCTTTACATTACATACATATATTTACGCATACATCCATATGGATATATATATATATATATATATATATATATACATACATACATACATGCACAAGAATCAAACCCTACAATACATATATATATATATATATATACATATATATATGCATGCATACATGCGTACGATACACACACATATATCTATATCTAAAATTTACATCACCTTTCTATTATTCAATCCTCACATCCGCTCTCTCTACTTCTTTTCCCAACATACATCACTATCAAGCCAAGACTTTTCTCTCCCTCTATATATCTACACGACACACATCAATATATGTATATACATACATACATATATACGGCACACATACACTTATGAATAAACCAAACACTAAACAACAAAATTCCTTACAACACCTCCCATAACACCCTATAACTACACTCCCTCTACCCAAAACCTTTTCACCCAATCCTCTCCTCTCCTTTTTCTTCCATATTGACCGAATCCTATTCCTTTCCTCCCTCTTAATTCAGCCACAACAAACATACATTCACACTCCTCATTTGAATTCTCTCAACTCAAGAAAAACACTCTCATTTCCTCCCCTCTCAAACCTGACGAGTTCCAGCCCCTCCCTCTCAAGAGATCGACGAATTGAAGCACACATAAGGTTCTATCTCGAGTCCAAGAGTTAAAGCCACTCCAAGGTACGCATAGAAGGATTTCAAGTCCATAAAAATGTATTCTATCTACTCCTTTCTCCCTACAACTCAAGAACAGCCCTAGACCCATTTTCTAAACATTCTAAACCGTGAAAATGAAGGCCAAGAACTTCTATGATGCGAAAAACTAACATTGCACATGCATGTGTGAAAATTTATCTCTTCCTAAACAAAAACCATGATTTTTGCTACAATGATCCTTACACTTTCAAAGAAATCGATTTTATTCCGATCTAAAACACTCAAATCCATGGGGGATGAGTATATAGGACCATCCATACACATGCAAGTCTTGCATGTTTGATTTCGTGAGTTTGGAAACTCATAACTTCCATTTTCGTATATTGAATGAACTCTAAACCTGTTCTACACCATTGATATGTCTTAACAGCCCCACGACCATCTTGGAAACGTTGAACACGAGCGTTGAGCACAAGAGTAAGGACCACATCTCTTAAAAAAACATTTATATATGTGCATGCATGCATGTAAAAATGGAATTTATAATTCTTGAAATGATAATATAGGTATCACGAATATTGGGTTTATGATAATAGATAGATTGTATTGGTGATTTTGACCAAAAGCCAAATTTTTAGGCTTAAATTTGTTATAAAATGTCAAAATCTGTGTAAACAGCCTTCTGGTCGAAATAAATGGGTAAAATAGGCTTATAATAATGTTAGGATAACACCCAAAAAGTTTGAGTATTTATTGATATGCACGAAATAAGTTATAGATTTTACAAATTCTCTATAAAATTTTGTAAAATCCGTAAAAATAGCATCTGTGTAATAAAAATTCCAACTGTAATTTATTTCAGTCATAATATATGTTTATAACCTGGGAAAATTATTAAAACTAAAAATGAATGATTTAATCTAATTATTTGCCATTTAATATGTTAATGAAGCCTAAAAATAAGAATTTAATTCGATACTGTCCAAAATATGAAATAATTATTTTTCCCAGAATTCTAATCACGTAGGGATGTTCCAGTAAAAATTTAGTAATTTTTAGTAACTGTTAAGTATTTATTTTGATATTTAGTATATTAAATAGAAATGAAACTATTACTGTGAATTTATGAAGGTTTTAAGTAGATAAAAATGAAATTTTATACAATATCCATCTATAAAAATAATAAGCAATGGTTAAACATCAATTTACCCAGACCCTTTACTGATAAAAATAAATAGGAAAATTTTTATAAATTTATAAAACTTATATTAGATATTACAATTTCATATTAAATGATTTAAAAATATTAATCATCATGCAACCACTTATTTAAAACACTTGCAAACTATGTTTACCTAAAACTATTTATAATCATATAAATATATATATGTATAGATATATATACATGTATAATTGTTAAACACTTAAACTCTTGAATATTGGCAAGTAATTAACTACACAACTACACGATGTAAGTTGATAATATTGCATGAGAAACAATGACACATCAATATTTTATGGCATGAATATTTACTAAGAGTCCAAACATAAATTAGGCAATTGAACCAATCAATGCTAACCAACAAACCATTCAATCATCAGTTAACTAAGCACCATCACTAGCACAGGTGAGTTCATGTGATCCCTTTTCTTTTTACTGTTTTGGGATACTGAAAGCATGCTCCATAAACTGTTAATAAAATTATATTTATGATGTGATAATGAACGTCCGTTTCAAATGTAATTGCTTCCCTTAGACATTAAACATAATTTGCAACCATTAACTCATAAGGAGAGCCGGTGAGTATATGGGTAGTACTAATTGGGGACTCCACCATGCACAGTGGCCCGAAAGGGTGGTCTTATAAAAATAGGGTTGAAACCCCACTGAGGTTAATGTCAACCGTTGTGGCATATATTCTTTATGATACATTTACACCGAGAGCAGGAACGGGTCTCGGAATGGGAAGTAAATTAGAATGACCATGTTATGGGCTAACATTATAAGAGGCAAACGCCCGGGCATGGAGTAGGGTTGGTTGTATTGTTATTGAATTATCACATGTTATGCTTTATTGTATTATTGTTACTATGGTGTCAGAATATTAAACTCATGTTCTCGTAAACTTTTTAGTTGACGTATTTTAGCATGTCTTTCAGGTTGAATGATAAGAGTAGGCGAACTGGATCAGCTTCTAGAGGCGTAGTCTAGCTTTTAGAATAGAGTTAATTGCAAACAATTTATGTTATTGGATAATGTTTTATTTGGCCTTGCGTGGCATTTAGACAATTGTTGTGTGTTGATACTTTATTTGCTTTAGTTTACTTCGGGCTATGGATTATTTATACTATGCTTCCGCCAAGTTAGTTAAATGATTTGAAATCAATCGTTACGCCCTAATCTCCTTGAGTTGGGGTGTGAAAGGTTGGTATCAGAGCCCAAGGTTATAGGGAATGAGGTGCCTTAGTATACCTAAGACTATAACCGAGAGATTGGGACAAATAGGAAATAGGATACTTAGAAATAGGGAATATTGCTTTAGAAGTTTAGGACAAATTAAAATATCGAATGTTCTAACAAATTATTGCAGGAAAATGGACGCAAAAGGCAAAGGCATTAGCAAGGGAGGACCATCTAGTCGACCCAGGGTTTATGCTAGAAGAGATTATCCACCAGTGGTTCGTGAAGAATTACACCGTCAGTTTCCTCAACACTACAGTCCTATGCCAGAAGATGCCTACATCACATCTTCGGAGTCCGAACCCATGGAGCATGATGATGCTGCGTCATCCACGCCTAGTAGATCCCGTACTGGGTCTATGTCACCCTTACTACCCCGTAGGGAGCCGAGTGATGCACCGGTGAGGAGGCCTACCCCAGTTATGGGGGCAAGGCCAGGAGCCTCTACTTCGTTTCGTATACCTAGGAGTGGGCCCCTTCACCCTTGTATGGGAGAGCCCCACGTGACTCAACCAGCACGCCACAGTATACACTCAGGGCACTCTGCGAGGTATGGAGGGGAGATGGCAGGACTGAGTAGGGAGAGATCTTCGGAGGGTAACCCGTAGCGAGAGGAGAATTTCATGCTATGGTCAGCTATGTTCGAACAGGAAAGAGGGCGAGCCAATTGGCGGAGCAGTTCCAGAGACACGTGGGAGCAGTGTCCTTACAGCTAGAGATGACCCATAAGGAGCTGAAAGAATCTCGGGAGGCCAATCAAGCATCGAAGAAGAAGGGTTTCTTCTCATCCATGTGGGATTCTATCCGCGACAGGAATAATAAAAAGATTTATCATTTGTATTTGTTATGATTGGGTATGAAACATTTTATTCTCGGGGCTGCATACCCTGCATTTTATTTATGAGACAATGTTATTGTTGGGAGTGTTTCCCAAAACCTTTATGATTTGAAACATGGATGCAATTGATGGACTGATTGGTTATGAAACATTGAATTATGATACATACGATTTGGTTGTTTGGTTCACATTATATGATGCATAATGATGGAAATCGTTGAGGTAATGTAATGGTATGATACAAAAATAGTGATTGAACTCATGGTTGATAGTGAAATTTATACAATACAATTATTTATATTTATCTCTTGATTGGTTGCTTAAATAAATATTTTATATGCTAAATTGATACATTAGTATGCTTTAAATAATTGCTCAACAAAAATAAATGACAATAAATTTTCTCTATATGTGGAACTTATAATATAGAATGCCTCCTCGACGTAGTCAACGATTAAACCGTGTTCAACCCAATACGGGAACGAATCCGAACCCGCGAGCTGGACGACGAAATCCAAGAAACCCAAGGAATCCACCACCACCTCCCCCAGAAAGCTTAATTAACCATATAGAGAATAGAGAGAATCCCCGGAGGGCAACCCAAATGCAGATGGAAATGGAGGAGATCGAAATATGGAGGATAGGATAACTAATCTTATTACTAGACACATCTAGAATGTGATACCAACTATTGCAGCTCAGATCAGGGCGGATATGAATGTTGAAAACCAAAATGAAAACACTCATGGAGCACGAGGACCAGAGATCGAATAGGCAGAGACGGAAGAGCGGAAAGGGTGTTCATACAAGACTTTCATGGCGTGCAAACCGAAGGATTTTGAAGGTAGAGATGGTGCTGTAGGGGCAATCAGGTGGTTAGAAGATATGGAGTCAGTTTTAGACATCAATGATTGCAAGGAGGATAACAAGGTTAAATATGCAACTCACTCTCTAAAGGGATCTGCACTAACATGGTGGAACACCATTGTCAAAACCAGGGGTCGAAACACAATTAAGGCCATGAGGTGGAAAGACTTTAAAGATTTGGTTACTGAAAAGTTTTGTCCAATTAATGAACTGGAAAGAATTGAAGCTGAATTTCTGGCACATGAAATGATTGGGTTGGATCATACCAAGTACATCAATCGATTCAATGAGTTAGCGTTGTTAGTTCCACACCTAGTTACCCCTGAGACCAAAAGAATTGGAAGATACATCTGGGGATTAGCACCACAAGTTAGGGGGTTTGTCAGGACAGCAAGACCAGCTACTTTTCAGTCGGCGCTGGAGCTAGGAGGGACACTTACTGATGAAATAGTGAGGTGCGGGAAAATAAGTCAGGAAAAGGTGGGTGATAAGAGGAAGTGGCAAGACAACCGGAATGATAGGAAAGGGGATCAAAAGTTTAGGAGATTGGAAGGTAGGATAAACGACTTTGGTGAAGCAAAGGAATCGGTTGCGCCCAGACCAGGAAGGAAATTATACCTAGGAACTAGTCCTTGGTGTGACAAGTGCAAGATACATCATCAGGGGGAATGCAACCCAAAGTACTGTTACAAATGTAAGAAAGCAGGACATCTACTCAAGGATTGCAGGGTCAAGGACGTATCCAGATGCTATGAATGTGGGGACACTGGGCATTTAAGGAATGTGTGCCCGAAACTGAAGAGGGATAAGCCACAAAAAGCAACGGGAAGAACATTCATACTCACCGCAACAGAAGCTCAGAAAGATCCGGAGATGATAACGGGTACGTTCCATTTAAACAATCATGTAGCTAGTGTATTGATTGATACGGGTGCCACTTTTAGTTTTATATCAACAAAATTCCGATCCTTACTCGATAAACAATCTACTTGTTTGAAAGACATATGTGAAGTAGAGATAGCCACTGGAAAAGTGATAAGTATAAAAGAAATGTTGAAAGACTGTGAATTAGTTATGGAAGGACAAAAGTTTAAGATAGATTTACTGCCTATTGAACTAGGAGGCTTTGATGTAGTTATTGGAATGGATTGGTTAGCTATGAATAAGGTAGAACTTAACTGTGAACATAGGATTGTGACAATCCCCTTAACAAATGATAAGAAGATGATAGTGATTGTGCATAAGGTTAGAGAATTACCGAGCATCATTTCGTATGCAAAGACTGAGAAATATTCAAGGAAGGGTAACATAATTTACTTAGCCTATGTGATCACCAAGAAAGAAGATGCAGTACCCAAGGAAATACCAATTGTATCTGAATATTTAGATGTATTCCCGGAAGAGTTTCCGGGGGTGCCAGCACCGAGACAAGTGGAATTCATAATTGATTTGATACCCGGGGCAGCACTAGTAGCTAAAGCACGTTACCGCTTAGCACCTTCCGAAATGCAAGAGATGGTGATTCAAATAAAGGAGCTGATGGATAAAGGTTTCATAAGGCCGAGTTTTTCTCCGTGGGGAGCCCAGTATTATTTGTGAAAAAGAAGGACGGGACGTTGAGAATGTGCATCGAATACCGAGAGCTGAACAAAGTTACTATAAAGAATCGTTATCCATTCCCAAGAATCAACGACTTGTTTGATCAACTTCAAGGGGAAAGTGATTTTTCAAAGATTGACTTAAGATCAGGATATCATCAATTGAGTGTTAGGGATGAGGATGTCCCGAAAACCGCTTTCAGAACTCATTACGGACATTACGAGTTTATGGTGATGCCATTCGAACTTATGAACGCACCTGCAGTGTTTATGGATCTCATGAACCGGGTGTGTAAACCATACTTGGATAAATTCGTGATTGTATTCATTGATGATATACTAATATACTCAAGGAGTGCAAGAGATCATGAGGAGCACCTACAAAAGATGCTGGAAATCATCAATTGAGTGTTAGGGATGAGGATGTCCCGAAAACCGCTTTCAGAACTCATTACGGACATTACGAGTTTATGGTGATGCCATTCGGACTTACGAACGCACCTGCAGTATTTATGGATCTCATGAACCGGGTGTGTAAACCATACTTGGATAAATTCGTGATTGTATTTATTGATGATATACTAATATACTCAAGGAGTGCAAGAGATCATGAGGAGCACCTACGAAAGATGCTGGAACTCTTAAGGAAGGAAAAGTTATATGCTAAGTTGAGAAAATGTGAATTTTGGATGAGAGAAGTACAGTTCTTGGGACACATTATAAATGAAGAAGGAATACAAGTAGATCCTTCAAAGATAGAGGCTATAAAAGAGTGGGAGACACCAAGAACTCCTACCGAAATAAGGCAATTTTTAGGATTGGCCGGTTATTACAGAAGATTTATTGAAAATTTTTCAAAGATAGCACTACCTTTAACTACTTTAACACAGAAGAAAGTGACCTTTGAATGGGGAGAAAGACAGCAAGAAGCATTTGACACACTTAAGCAAAAGTTGTGTAGTGCACCTATATTATCCTTACCAGAAAGAAACGAAGATTTTGTGGTCTACTGTGATGCTTCTAGAATGGAACTGGGTTGCGTGTTAATGCAAAGAAAGAAGGTAATTGCATACGCATCACGAAAATTGAAAACTCACGAGAAAAACTATACCACCCATGACTTAGAGTTAGGAGCTGTGGTATTTGCTCTAAAGATATGGAGACACTACTTATATGGAACAAAATGTGTAATCTACACTGATCACAAGAGCTTACAAAATATACTCGAACAGAAAATACTAAATATGAGACAAAGGAGATGGGTAGAGTTGTTAAGTGATTATGACTGTGAAATCCGGTATCATCCAGGGAAGGCAAATGTGGTAGCAGACGCCTTAAGTCAGAAGGAGAGAGTGATTCTGTTAAGAGTAAAAGCCCTAAAGATGACAGTAGGAATTGACTTGAAGGAAAAGATCCTTAACGTTCAACACTATTCGTACAGATCGTC
This sequence comes from Mikania micrantha, assembly GCA_009363875.1. Classification (NCBI taxonomy): domain Eukaryota; kingdom Viridiplantae; phylum Streptophyta; class Magnoliopsida; order Asterales; family Asteraceae; genus Mikania; species Mikania micrantha. The sequence goes on from CM018687.1 coordinate 32,992,177, forward strand.
ACCTATACGAATAGTTCGTCAGTTTAGCATTCCGTAACAACAACTGTTATTGTATTATTTTGTTTATCCTCACATACGTGTTATCCTAATAGATCCTAACAAATAAACCCATGATGGTTCGGGGTTGCCAAATAATTACCTGACTCAAGAACCATTGTTCTGAACTTTGTTTCTGCCACATGTTTATGAACCTGTTGTTTGATAATATGAAATGACTTTGACTATTGATATGAATCATGAAATAGAATAGAATGTATATAATTTTTTTCCTTTTACTGTTCATGCTACTGCTGCGATCACTGTTCCGGCACCGGTTCCAGCACTGATGTTACATCAGGCGTACCGCCTAGGCCTCCAGGCAAGCCCAGTAACCCTAGTTTCATCGTTTCGATCCGTTTTTCGAGCATTTCACGCTTGTAATTCCTCGTTTAACATCGTTTGTCCTTGATTACAAATGTTAGGTCGTGTGTGACTCAAATGTCATTCAATCGTTTGTTCACCAACGTTCATGAGACTAGTGTGGGTTTCGATAATTCTTCGAATTATTTATGATCGTTTGTGTTTGTGTTTTACGAAATGTTTGCACGCTTGATTAATCCTAATAAACGTGTAATGCACAATTCAATAATTCCTCGAATTATTGTTTTGTGTTAGTGTTTGTGTTTGCCACACTTGGTTTCCAAAACCAAAGTGCAATGTACGATTCGATAGTTCCTCGAACTATCGTTTCGCAGTTGTGTGTGTTTAGCTCATCTAATTAAACATAATTAAACGAAATGCAACAAGTATGAATGTGAAATGTAAAGAATGTAAGAGTCGCAATTTACCTGAAATTACCGGGTGTCACATCATCCCCTTGTTGAAAGAAATTTCGTCCCGAAATTTGGTTGTTGTTGGTAGTGTTTGAGGAGCAAGAATGTTTGAGAAACAAAAATTTTCCGGTTGTCACATCATCCCCTTGTTGAAAGGAATTTCGTCCCGAAATTTATTCGTTGTTGTCGGCGTTCGACATTGTCTGTTTGAAGAGATGGGGATATTTGCGCATCATCTGATCTTCACGCTCCCACGTGAATTCAAGTCCGCGTTTCGAGTTCCATCGGACTTTAACAATCGGAATCTTACTCTGTTTGAGTTGTTTGGCCTCAAGGTCCATGATCTCTACCGGTTCTTCCACGAACCTTAGTTGTTCATCCACCTGGATCTCATCTAGTGGAACTACCAGTGTCTCATCTGACAAACATTTCTTCAGGTTCGAGACATGAAATATGTTGTGAACTCCGTCGAGTTCGGCTGGCAAGTTGAGTTGGTATGCCACTGGACCAATCCTTTTCAAGATCTCAAAGGGTCCAATATACCGTGGGTTCAGTTTTCTTCGTTTGTCAAAACGAATGACGCCTTTCCATGGCAATACTTTTCAGAAGGACTCTATCTCCTACCTAAAACTCCAAAGGTTTCCGCCGTTTGTCGGCATAGCTCTTTAGACGATCTCGAGCTGCTGCCATACGGTTTCTGATTTGCACAATCTTTTCAGTCGTTTCGTGTACAAGTTCCGGGCCAGTGAGTTGATTGTCGCCCACTTCCGCCCAGCAAATGGGTGATCGGCATTTCTTACCATAGAGTGCCTCAAAAGGCGCTGCTTTGATGCTGGTGTGGTAGCTGTTGTTGTAGGAAAATTCCACCAACGGTAAGTGAGTTTCCCATCTGTTGCCGAAGTCTACTACGCACGCTCGTAGCATATCTTTGAGGTTTTGTATGGTGCGTTCGCTCTGGCCATCAGTTTGTGGGTGGTATGTTGTACTCATATCCAACCGTGTGCCAAGCGACTTTTGCAATGATATCCAGAAATTTGAAGTGAATAGAGCGTCTCGATCTGAAATGATGGAGATTGGCACTCCATGTCGCGAGACTATTTCCTTGACATAAATTCTGGCTAGCTTCTCCATTTTATCGTTTTCCTTGAACGCAAGGAAATGTGCTGACTTATTCAGTTGATCAACAATTACCCAGATAGTGTCACATCCACTAAGAGTACGGGGTAATTTGGTAATGAAATCCATGGATATTTGTTCCCACTTCCACATGGGGATCTCAGGTTGTGTAAGTAATCCAGAGGGTTTCTGGTACTCGACCTTGACTTTGACACAAGTCAAGCATTTGCCTACGTAGGTGGCGATGTCTGCTTTCATGTGTGGCCACCAGTAGAGTATCTTCAGATCATGATACATCTTATCAGATCCAGGATGAATGGAATACCGTGATTTGTGAGCCTCGTCCATCACAAGGTCTCGTAGGTTTCCGTGATGTGGAACCCATATGCGTTCCATGAAATAATGTAAGCCATCGGCTTTGACCTCCAGTTGTTTTTCCATTCCCCTTGGTGATTCGGCCACTAGGTTTTCTGCTTTAAGTGCCTCCACCTAGGCACTGTGTATCTGTCAGGGAGATTGGGATGGATGGTGAGTTGTAAAGTTCGTACCCTCTTGGGTTTCGAAGTGTTTTTCCGGCTTAAGGCATCGGCCACTACATTGGCTTCCCCGTGTGATACTTGATAGCACACTCGTAGTCATTTAGGAGTTCGAGCCAGCGACGTTGTCGCATGTTCAATTCCTTCTGCTCGAATATGTTTTGGAGACTGCTGTGATCAGTGTATATCGTACACTTTGTACCGTACAGGTAGTGTCTCCAGATGTTGAGTGCAAATACCACGGCTCCAAGTTCCAAGTCGTGGGTGGTGTAGTTTTTTCTTGTTGACTTTCAGTTGTCGAAAAGCATATGTGATCACCTTCTCTCGCTGCATCAGCACGCAGCCGAGTCCTTGTATTGGGGCATCGCAATATACTACGAAGTCGTCTGTTCCATCAGGAAGAGATAAGATAGGTGCACTACAGAGCTTCTGTTAGAGAAGTTGGAATGCATCCTCCTGTTTGTTAGTCCAGAGATATTTCTTGTCCTTATGAGTTAAAGCTGCAAGGGGTTGGGCTATCTTGGAAAATCCTTCAATAAATCGTCGATAATAGCCTGCCAAGCCTAGGAATTGTCGCACCTCAGTTGGGGTCTTTGGTGCTTCCCAGTTCTTGATCACCTCTATCTTAGATTTATCCACATGTATTCCTTGTTCATTAACAAAATGTCCTAAGAATTGGACTTCTCGAATGCAGAATCGCCCTTTGAGAGCTTAGCGTACAGCTTCTCTTTTCGTAGCAATTCAAGAGCCAATTGGAGATGCTCTTTGTGTTCCTTTTGGGTTTTGGAATAGATGAGAATATCATCTATAAAGACAATGATGAACTTATCCAGGTAGGGTTTGCACACTCTATTCATGAGATCCATTAATATTGTGGGTGCGTTTGTCAACCCAAATGGCATGACCAAAAACTCATAATGGCCATTCCGAGTGCGAAAAGTGGTTTTAGGGATGTCTTCCTCCTGAATCCTCAGTTGATGGTACCCAGATCGCAGATCGATCTTAGAGTAATAACTTGACCCTTGCAGTTGATCGAACAGATCGTCGATGCAAGGTAAGGGGTAATGGTTCTTGATTGTTACCTTGTTTAGCTCACGGTAGTCAATGCACATCCGAAATGTGCCATCCTTCTTTTTCACGAACAAGACCGGAGCTCCCCAAGGTGAGAAGCTTGGTCAAATGAAACCCTTGTCCAGCAACTCCTGAAGTTGATTGGACAGTTCCTGCATCTCTGAAGGTGCAAGTCGATATGGTGCTCGTGCAATAGGCGCTGCTCCTGGTGCAAGGTCTATGCGGAACTCCACTTGTCGAGGTGGTCGAAGTCCGGGTAGATCCTCAGGGAATACGTCGGGATAGTCGTATACGACTGGGATGTCTTCTATTTCCTTCTCTTATTTGGTCTTGTCGGTGATAAGCTCCAGAATGACTGTGTATCCCTTTCGTAAGCATTTGTGAGCTTTCATGCACGAGATGATGTTCAGAGGAGTGCCTACCTCTCGCCGTTGATATTTAAGATTTCTCCACTAGGGAAGGGTAAGCGCACAACCTTGTCGTGGCAAACTATTTCGGCTTGATTTTCCGACAACCAATCCATGCCCACTACGACATCAAAACTGCCTAGTGTAACTGGCATGAGATCAATCTTAAATTTGTGATTTGCTAACTCTAGGGTGCATTCCCTTAGGATGTGCTTAGTCACAATCAATTTACCATCAGCTAGCTCTACTGTATGTTCAAACTCTAAGGGTGTTGGGGTCATGGCAAGTATCTCGCTAAAATCCTTAGATATAAAGCTTTTCTCAGCTCCAGTTTCAAACAGTACAGAAGCATAATTATCATTCAAGAGATACGTACCAGTTGCAAGGTTTGGATCGTTTCTGGCCTCCTTAGCCCCGATCACGAAGGCTCGTCCCTTCGGGCCGTTGTTGGTCCTGTTATTGTTCTTCAAATGTGGGCAGTCCTTTTTGAAATGCCCCGGTTTTCCACATTCGAAGCAGCCCTTCGGTGCTTCAAGTTGTTGTTGTGGCTGTGGGGTCTTTGCAAGCAGTTCACCCCTGCAGTCTTTAGCTGCATGTCCCATTTTTCCGCAGCGTTGACATTGAAATTTGCCACATTGACCCTGTGTGTGATGAAAGTTGCACCTTTGGTATTTGGGTTGCTTGCCCGCATAGCCTCCTGGGTTCTGGGTGGTTGGGATGGGTGGTGTGTAAGCTTGGGTTGACCAGAACTTACGTTGTTGTGGTGGTGGTTGAAGTGTGGATGGTTTGCTCAGGGTGTTATCCCATTTGCTTTTGTTGTCTGGGGTCTTGGTTACTGCACCCCGAGGTGGTAAGAGTCCTTGTGCAACCGCTGAATAAGTGAGCTTGTGGGCTAGTCGCAAGGTTTGTGGCATGGTGATGGGGTCAGCAGAGAGTACCATGCCCTGGATTTGAGGTGGTAGTCCCTCAATATACTTCTCTATGTGTTTGAAGGGTGGGGTTGTCATTTCCGAGAACAGGTGTGCCAGCTCATACGATCGAGCAGTGTATGCCTCGACCTCGGAACCAATCATCTTATGGTTCCAGAATTCAGTTTCCAGTTTCTGAACTTCACCGCGAGGACAGTATTCGCGGTTCAACATCCTCTTAAAGTCATCCCAAGGTAGGGCGTTGGCTGCATCCAGCCTTAGATTCTGGACAGTGGCGTTCCACCAAGTGAGGGCAGCTCCCTCAAATGTTCCTACAGCGAACTTGACTCGGTCCTCGTTCCTACAGTTGCTCATGGCGATGGCCGATTCTGCTTTCTCTACTCAGCGTAATAGTCCAACATCACCCTCTGTGCCACTGAAGGAGTGGGGTTTGCAGTCCAGAAACATTTTGAATGTGCAGAGAGGTGGGTTAGGGTTTGCTTCTGAGTTATGTAAAGAATAAAGTTGGATTCAGTATCGGGTAAACGCGTTGAATTGGAAACGAGTAATTGTGATGCAAGGTGAGTATGAGATAAGACTCGTCACCTTGGTTTAGTGGGTTTTGATTACGGGTAGCTTCCTGTGCAGCAAGTGCCTCTTCAACTTGTTCGTTGATGAGCGCGTTCAGTTCAGCTGGTGTTAGACTTATGTTTCCACGTCCTCCCGCATTCTTGCGTCCTCCACGTCTCCCAACCATGATCTTCATAGCGAGACTAAGTGTTAGTGTTTGCCCAATGACCAAGATAGTGTGTGCGGTAGGTAATGAAAGGAAAACAAATGTAGAGCTTTTGGCTCTTCCCGTCATGGGTAGTCACATGTGGTGTTGAATGTAATGCTTAAAAGATGTGAGATGTGTGCAAGTATCACAATACTAAGCACTAAGTGTTGTGTGGAGACTAGTGGTTATAGACTAAGTTTACTAAATGCAAACCTAATTAGCAATAACCGGAGTCTCTGATACCAATCTGTCGCACCCCGGCCTTCCCGGCATGTGCGACGGGGCGCGACTGGACTGATCTGGCAGGATCGCAGTCTCCAGTCACACAGTTGCGAGACCTACATGTCTGGTTGCATACGTACATCCAATACTTGGATAAAATAGTTTTGCAAAATCAGAGTTGCCGAAGTATAAGTTTAAAACATATTCAAGTCATAAACTGCGGAAGCGTTAATTAAAACAGTTTTCAAAACGACATCGTGTAATAGTGCGGAAGCGATTTAAATTGTTTAACAATAAATGACAATCAAATGTTTAAATATTATCAAATGGCCAAGACACTACAATAGATGCATGGACTCCATTCTAGCATCCTATTCCTTGTGCGCGTGCCTTAGCTACCTGTGAAAACATGCGAGAAAAAGGTCAACACAAAGGTTGGTGAGAGCAGCAGTAAACATAAAAATGTTTGAAGTAAATGTTTGCAGGTTTACATTACAATACAATGCAATATCCATTGATAGCTAGTCAATATGAGTTGTACCATATGCGGGTTCGCAACCGAAGCAAGCATGCTGCCTCCCGCCATATCCATCCAAGATATGGCAATGTTGTTTGGTCAATTATGCACTGTTCCGACCTCCAGTCGGGGTAGCCATACGACGTGCAACAGTGGGGCTTGTCAGGCCCAAATAGTACTATTCAGAAGTACCACGCTAAGCGCAACGCGCTATTAACGGTTCGAGGTGGGTTTAATGAGGACTTATCAGTTTTGTAGATGAATGCCACACATATGCATATAAAATATTAGCATGTACAAATGTAAACAAAAGTGTGTATGTTGTTCAAAAACAGTTGTATGCAATGTTTTCTCCCCCAAAGGTAGAAATGTAAAAAGGGGCCGTGAACTCACCTGATAGAGCAGTTCCGATTTGTTTGTGTCGCACCCCGAGAAATCCCGTCCCTTCCGGGGCGCGAGCGGCGGCAGATTGTCAGGATCGCAGTCTCCGGTCACACAACATGCGAGACCTATATGTCTGATTTCTTACGTACATCCATTAATTTGGATAAAACAGTTTAGTAATATCAGAGTTGCGGGAGTGAAGTATAAATTAACAAAACAGTTTAATCATTCATAGTTGCGGAAGCGTTAAATCAAAATGGTTTTCAAAGCGATACGTGACAATAGTTGCGGAAGCGATTTAAGCTGATTAACATTACATAACAACCAAATGGTAATAAATGTTTGATAAACTAAGACACTTAAATGGATGCATGCGACTCCGGCCTAGCATCCTATTCCTGGTGCGCGTGCCTTAGTTACTTGAGAAAACATGCGAGTAAAAGGTCAACACAATGGTTGGTGAGAGCACAGGTTTGTAATCAGCAGTAAACATCAAAATGTTTAAAGTAAATGTATGCAGGTCTATTTTTCAATACAATGCAATATCAATTGATAGCTAGTCAATATGTGTTATATCATATGCGGGTTCGCAACCGAAGCTAACATGCTGCCTCCCGCCCTATCCATCCAAGATATGGCAAATGTTGTTTGGTCAATTATGCACTGTTCCGACCTCCAGTCGGGGTGGCCATACGGCTCGCAACAGTGGGGCTTGTCAGGCCCAAATAGTACTATTCAGAATTACCACGCTGAGCGCAACGCGCTATTAACGGTTCGAGGTGTGTTTAATGAGGACTTATCAGTTTGTGGATGAATGCCACACATATGTATATACGATATTGGCATGTACAAAAATAACCAAAAGTGTGTAAGTTGTTCAAAAACAGTTGTATGCAATGTTTTCTCCCCCAAAGGTAGAAAATGTAAAAAGGGGCCGTGAACTCACCTTAGCGAGGTGAACAAATGTAAGCGTAAGCTCCTGTGTCGTCGGGTGGTCAGTCACCGGCTACCTATATCGTATATTACACGTGAGTTCGTGTAAGTGATTGTGTTACGTGATCAATAACTCTCGGTTGATCATGTCTGTCTGCGTTGGTCTACATTGACCGTGTTTGACCGTGTGTGTCGACGACCCGTTGGTGAACCATGTGTTGGTTGTGTATTGTGAAACATTCGTGTTAGTGCTCGTTGTGTGCAAAACGCGCAAGTCGCGTCTATGGACAACTTACCATTTATAGTAAGTTCACAAGCATATTGATTTTAGAGTTCTAGCATGTTCATTAGTCCTACGTGATCATGTTAACACATAGCACATCATCATACGGAGTCACATAATTCGTTTACAACATGTTTGCACATAAAACTTTCCTAAAATGGAAAGTTTCCAATTGTAGCATTCGTGACATCAGAAACCATCTAACTTAGTATCAAATCATCATACTACAACATAATAAGTCATTTAGCATGCTCGAATCACACATCATGTTTACAAATCGGTTTTTGTAAAAATAAAGTTACTATAAATAGTAACTTTGTAGTTTTGCATAAAATGACTATCTAAACATTTATAAACCATTCTTTTGCCACAAATCATCATAATAACCAATCTAACATCCTTTAAACATGTCCACATAACCAAATTCATCATCTATCAATATTTCATCAATAAAAGTTACCAAATATAGTAACTATGCCAAAATTACCATAAACATTATCAATATCACATTCTAAGTGTTCAAATCATCATCTTAACATCTGTAACATCAGTGCCGGAACCGTTACCGGAACAGTGATCTCTACAGTACATGAACAGTAAAACAGGTATGAATCATACACATTTCAGTAATTTTCATATTCATGTCATTTATCATTATCATGGTGAGTTGTCATAGAACAGTTTCAGACACATTTAACAGAAACACAGTTCAGAACAATGGTTCTTGAGTCGGATAATTATCTGGCAATACAGAACCATCATGTGATTATTTGCTTAGGAATTATTATGTATAAACGTATGTGAGGCTTTAAAGAACAAAACACACGAATATTGTTACGTGAATGCTAAATTGACGGGTTATTCGTATAGGTGACGATCTGTATGAATATATCTGTAAGTTTAACGTTCTGAATGATATTCTAAAATTAGAAAACAAGATTGAAAAGTATAGTTATCGTCGTGTTCGTACGGGTGACGATTCGAACGAATACGTGCGACAACTGTACATTTCGATTTAAACAGTTTATTAATATTTTAAATTTAATAAATAAGAAGATATTAGTTAATTTATTAGGAATCACAACCTAGAATAGTTAGATAAATTCTATTTTATACTTGTATAATTTCACCGCGAAAACCACGCGAAACCGACAAGTTACGCGAAACTGATCGAGACCGAACGATCGGGTATTGTAACCCACATTAAATGAATCATTTATGTCACCACCTACCACTAAAACCCCATTTTCTTTTCATATTTTCGTTTTCACATTCTCTCTCTAGAAGAAAAGTCTCCACCTTCTCTCTAGAAGTTCTCCCTCGTTTCAAGTCGGATTCGAGCAAATTTGGTGCCAAGACGTTCCTCTCATCGTGTAGATTTCAGAAGTACAAGCCTTGTGAAATTTCATCCACGAAATCTAAGGTAGATCATCATTTTAAATCCGGTTTTATAGGGTTTTCACAAGTTCAATTGGTTTTGTTATTATAATCGGCACTAAAGCACTTAGAACAAGTAGATTAGGTTATCACATGGATTAGAATCTGTTAGAACGAGTTTGTAACAGGTTTAGCTAGTTAAAACGAGGCTGGAAACACCAAGATCCTTACAGGTTCGTGAGCTAAGAAGCTGGATGATGATGCAGGTTCGCTGGCCGAACCCTACGCGAGCCCACAATGCAACGAACCCTGCAACCTTCTGGAAGCCGAACCCTGTGCTTAGCCTGCACCGAACCATTTTACTGCAACGAACCCTGCAAACCACGTGCGGCGAACCCTGCACCAACCTGCCATCAACGAACCCTGTAACGAACCCTTTTTGCCTCTGCAACGTACCTGAAATCTCTGGCGAACCATACTTGGCCGAACTATAGCACCACGAACCCTTGCATGGCCGAACCATAGCCATGCAACTCACGAACTTTAGGATGACGAACCATGGACCAACGAACCTTGCATGGCCGAGCCCTGGCCATGCAACCCACGAACCCAAGGTGAACGAACACTATGAGCTAGGCGAACCATGATGAGCCGAACCCTAACAGGAAATTCTTGTAGGTTCGCTGCCAAGGGGCTGACGTAAATCAAATTTTGACAAAATCATAGGGTAGAAGTAACATGCATGCATGGAGTACCTCGGGGGTGTGCATGGGAATCTACGTAGACGATACATAGAGTAAATAACTTAGAATTTTGCATGGATTCATGGGTTAGGGAGTTCTATAATAAGATAATTCATAACCTACAATAACAATTCAACATAAATCATTAAGAGATATGGGTTTTCATGAAACACAATAACGTATCAATACAAGTGTTAACATCTATTGAACTAGATTGACACATGTGAAGGATCTTTTCAAGAACTCATGAGGATTACAAACAAAGTTGGACGACCAATTGGGAATCAAAGATTTTTCAATTGGGCTTAAATGGGCCCAAAGAGGCTTGATTAAGCCCATCATGTAGTAAATGATTTAGTAAACTCAAGTAATGAAATTTTGATCGGATGTTGGCTGGGCGGGCGGTAAGTTCGACCCTACATATGCCCTATATATAAGCATACCGATTTGGATATTACATGTGAAGTTAATGAGGTTAGGGTCTTTACCAAAGGAGGTTTTCAAATCATTTTCAAATCATTTTCAAATACTAAACTATATGAACTCACCAACCATGTGTTGACCTTTATTTTTGCATGACCTCTCAGGTGACGAACAGGTCAATTTGGAAGTCATTTCTTTTGGACTAGGACTTCAGATAGAAGACTAGTATTTTGGACCTGCATACTTTTGAAGACATCATGATATAAATTATTTTGTATATCTTGTGTAAATACAAGATAGTCATTTATTGATGTTTTACAATAGATTTACATTGTTAAATTATAAACGTTACTGCTGTAATTTAACTTTGTAATTCTATTATATTTAGCATTTCTCATTTACATCATGTGCAATGTAGACAATCTGATCACTTCGATTATCACTCACGATATCGCGCCCCGGGAACCTTCCGCCCGTCGGGGAAACCCGATCCTACCTCGCCGGCTCGGGGTGTGACAGATTGGTATCAGAGCCATGGTTATAGAGAAATATAGGTCACTTATTTAAATGGATTGGCCTAGACTATAACCTAGGGACCCTGCATGTAGAGGACATAGGACTTAAGACTTATTTGCATATTGTCTTCTGTATTCGATCATTGCACTAACCGATGACTTTATTGGTTATGATCAGAATGCCTCCACGAAGACAACCTCCCTTGATACAGCTACCACCACAAGACTTGGCTCCACACTCCTCCACACCGTCTCCAAATGATTCACCACCACCACCTCCTCCACCTCCTCCTCCCCCTCCTCCATTGATTACTCAAGCATCTGGTTCAGGCACAACACCGACTATGGACCCTGCTACTATCGCTCTGGTGACGTTACTGAGTAGCCAGATGACGAATCAGATGAAAGAAGCTATACCGGAGATGTTCCTTCGTCTTCGTAATGAGATCCTCAATACTGGCAACACATCAGGGGAAGCCAGTGGAAACACTGGAGATTCATCTCACTACTCCTACAAGTCCTTTGTAGGATGTAAACCACCCAGCTTTAGTGGGTCTGAAGGCGCCGTTGGATTAATCCAATGGATTGAGAAGATCGAGGCAACATTGGATCTTTGCAGCTGCCCCGAACACCACAAGGTCCGTTACTCAGCGGGAACATTCAACAAACGGGCTCTGACCTGGTGGAACGGTCAGATCAATGCCCGAGGAAGAGAAGAAGCCATGGCCATGCCATGGGAAGACTTCAAGACACTGCTGCGAACAGAATTCTGTCCCAAGAATGAACTGCAGAAGTTGGAGGTTGAACTATCCAACCATGTGATGAAGGGGGCTGATCACATGGGGTACACTACTCGTTACCACGAGTTAGTTGCTTTGGTACCAGATATGGTACCAACTCTGGAGAAAAGGATAGACAGATATGTGGGTGGACTTCCCGCCTGCATTCAGGGTATGGTTGTTTCAGCCAACCCTACTACTGTTGAATCTGCAGTGAGACTGTCTGGGAAACTCACTGACCTCATGGTAGCCTCTGGAGTCCTAAAGAAAGAGGCTGAACCCAGCAAGAACAAAGCTGAATTTTCAAAGAAACCCCACCACCATCAAAAGAAGAAACAGAAGACCATCAAGAACTACACGGTGGCCACACCTCTCCAACAAGTAACAGCAGCACCACAAAACCCCAACCGCAAGCTTTACACTGGCACGTTTCCTTTGTGTGCCAAGTGTCAGTATCATCACCCTGCTGACGCTCCGTGTAAACATTGCACAGGATGTGGAAGAAAGGGCCATTGGGTCCAATACTGTAGGATGACACCTAACCAAGCAGTCAACAATGCTGCTTTGGCTCTTCCTCCACCAGCAAATCAGAACAATGGTGGATGCTATAATTGTGGCGAACAAGGCCACTTTGCGAAGAACTGCCCAAAGAAGGCTCAACCAGCAGTTCAAGCACCCCGTGGACGAGCCTTTGCTATCGGAGCACCAGCTGCACGCCAGGACCCAAATGTGGTCACTGGTACGTTTCTCTTACATGACTTTTATGCATCTGTCTTATTTGATACTGGAGCGGATCAGAGTTTTATCTCTACCGACTTTGCATGTCAACTAGATTCCATAGAGGAACAGTTAGACTCCCCTTACTTTATAGAAGTAGCTAACGGGAAACAGATTACAGTTAGCACAGTTTATAGAAATTGCCCATTGACACTTAGTGGTCATACATTTGCCATCGATTTGATACCGATGGAGTTGGGTAGTTTCGACATCATTGTTGGAATGGATTGGCTTTCCTCTAACCGAGTGGAAGTCATCTGTTCTGAGAAGCTGCTTCGAATTCCATTGCCGAGTGATCGTGTATTGGAAGTAAAAGGGGATCAAGCAAAGCGAAGTGTCAAAACCATTTCTTGCATAAAGGCGCGTAAGTGTCTACAAAAGCGGTGCATAGCATTCCTGGCTCATGTGGTGGAAAAAGAGAAAGACAAGAAGAAGATTCAAAGTGTACCAGTAGTGAAAGAATATCCTGAAGTATTCCCCGAAGACCTACCTGGTTTGCCACCTGCGCGACCGGTGGAATTTCGTATTGACTTAATTCCTGGAGCCACTCCTGTTGCTAAATCTCCCTACAGGTTAGCACCTTCAGAGATGCAGGAATTGTCTAATCAATTACAGGAGTTACTTGACAAGGGATTTATCAGGCCGAGCTACTCACCTTGGGGAGCTCCGGTCTTGTTCGTGAAGAAGAAAGACGGATCGTTCAGAATGTGCATAGATTACAGAGAACTGAACAAACTAACCATCAAGAATCGGTATCCATTACCGAGGATTGATGATTTGTTTGACCAACTGCAAGGAGCTCAATACTTCTCCAAGATTGACTTGCGGTCTGGATATCATCAGTTGAGAGTTCAAGATGAAGACATACCGAAAACGGCCTTCCGAACAAGGTATGGGCATTATGAATTTATGGTGATGCCCTTCGGATTGACAAATGCACCTGCAGTTTTCATGGATCTCATGAACCGAGTGTGCAAGCCGTACTTGGATCAGTTTGTCATTGTCTTTATCGATGACATACTGATTTATTCCAAGACCAAAGCAGAACATGAGCAACACCTTAGAAAGATCTTGGAGCTGTTGAAAGAAGAGAAACTCTATGCCAAATTCTCCAAATGTGAGTTTTGGCTAAGAGAAGTTCAATTTCTGGGTCATGTGGTCAACAGCGAGGGAATTCATGTAGACCCTGCCAAGATTGAAGCGATAAAGAATTGGGACACTCCGAAGACACCGACGGAGATACGGTCTTTTCTGGGATTGGCGGGTTATTACAGAAGGTTTATCTCAAACTTTTCTAAGATAGCCTTGCCTCTCACTAAGTTAACCCAGAAAAGCGAACCGTTTGTCTGGGAGCGGAAACAGGAAGATGCTTTTCAGACATTGAAACAGAAACTGTGTGATGCTCCAATTTTATCTCTCCCAGAGGGCTGTGATGACTTTGTTGTGTACTGCGATGCTTCCCATCAGGGACTCGGTTGTGTATTAATGCAACGGGACAAAGTCATAGCCTATGCATCAAGACAGTTAAAGATTCATGAGAAGAATTACACTACTCATGATCTTGAACTGGGAGCTGTAATCTTCGCGTTGAAGATTTGGAGACATTACTTATATAGCACCAAGTGTATCATATACACTGATCACAAAAGTCTACAGCACATCTTTGATCAGAAGGATCTCAACATGCGACAACGCCGTTGGGTTGAACTTCTGAATGATTACGACTGTGTGATCAAATACCATCCGGGAAAGGCGAACGTTGTAGCCGATGCCTTGAGCCGGAAGGAACGGGTCAAACCCCTACGTGTTAGAGCAATGGGGATAACCGTGCAGACCAGTTTAAGTGACAACATTATTCGAGCACAACAAGAAGCATTAGACCGAGGAAATCTGAAGAAGGAACTTGAATGCGGAGTAGAGAAACAGTTTGACACAAAGTCTGATGGTATAATCTACTACAAGGAACGTATATGGATCCCTGCGGTAGATGAATTGAGAAAACTTATCTTCGATGAAGCACACAAGACTAAATACTCCGTTCATCCAGGTGCTGATAAGATGTACCAAGACTTGCGTGGATTTTATTGGTGGCCTGGAATGAAGAAGGACATAACCGAATACGTCGGTCAATGTCTAACGTGTGCGAAGGTAAAGGCGGAACACCAAAGACCGTCCGGTCTATTGGAACAGCCTGAGATTCCGCTCTGGAAGTGGGAACAAATAGCTATGGACTTCATTACCAAGCTACCCCGCACTTCCAGTGGTCATGATACAATTTGGGTGATCATTGACCGTCTAACCAAATCTGCTCATTTCTTGCCCATGCGTGAGAACTTCACCATGGATAAACTGGCCAAATTATACATCAACGAGATAGTGGTACGCCACGGTGTGCCATTGTCTATTATTTCTGATCGAGATAGCAGATTCACATCAAGGTTCTGGCAATCATTACAGAAATCTCTAGGGACACAGTTGAATCTGAGTACAGCTTACCACCCACAAACGGATGGCCAAAGCGAACGTACTATCCAAACCCTAGAGGACATGCTGAGAACCTGTATTTTGGATTTCGGTGGGAACTGGGATTCCCATTTGCCACTGATTGAATTCTCCTACAATAACAGTTACCACAGCAGTATCGGATGTGCACCATTCGAGGCTCTTTATGGCCGGAAATGTCGATCACCGATTTGTTGGACTGAAATTGGAGACAACCGAATAACGGGGCCAGAACTAATACAAGAAACCACTGACAAGATAGCTCAGATTCAAAGAAGACTACAAGCAACAAGGAGCAGACAAAAGAGCTACGCCGACAAGCGGCGCAAGCCGTTGGAATTCCAAGTGGGGGATCATGTAATGTTGAAAATATGCCCGTGGAAAGGTGTGGTACGCTTCGGAAAGAAAGGCAAATTAGCACCACGATACGTGGGACCGTTCGAGATCATTGAACGTATAGGTCCTGTAGCTTATCGACTGAGATTACCAGATGAACTCAATGGTGTGCATGACGTGTTTCACGTCTCAAACTTAAAGAAATGCCTTGCTGACGAGTCTCTCGTCATTCCAATCGAGGAGATTCAAGTCGATGAACAGTTACATTTCATTGAAGAACCTTTAGAGATTATGGATCGCAAGGTTAAACAACTGAGGCGAAGCCGTATTCCTATTGTAAAGGTTCGATGGAATTCAAGACGCGGGCCCGAGTTCACTTGGGAACGTGAAGATCACATGAAGTTAAAGTATCCCCAACTGTTTGAAGAGGAAGCTGTACCTGATAACAACTCTTAAATTTCGGGACGAAATTTCTCTAACAAGGGGAGACTGTAACATCAGTGCCGGAACCGTTACCGGAACAGTGATCTCTACAGTACATGAACAGTAAAACAGGTATGAATCATACACATTTCAGTAATTTTCATATTCATGTCATTTATCATTATCATGGTGAGTTGTCATAGAACAGTTTCTGACACATTTAACAGAAACACAGTTCAGAACAATGGTTCTTGAGTCGGATAATTATCTGGAAATACAGAACCATCATGTGATTATTTGCTTAGGAATTATTATGTATAAACGTATGTGAGGCTTTAAAGAACAAAACACACGAATATTGTTACGTGAATGCTAAATTGACGGGTTATTCGTATAGGTGACGATCTGTATGAATATATCTGTAAGTTTAACGTTCTGAATGATATTCTAAAATTAGAAAACAAGATTGAAAAGTATAGTTATCGTCGTGTTCGTACGGGTGACGATTCGAACGAATACGTGCGACAACTGTACATTTCGATTTAAACAGTTTATTAATATTTTAAATTTAATAAATAAGAAGATATTAGTTAATTTATTAGGAATCACAACCTAGAATAGTTAGATAAATTCTATTTTATACTTGTATAATTTCACCGCGAAAACCACGCGAAACCGACAAGTTACGCGAAACTGATCGAGACCGAACGATCGGGTATTGTAACCCACATTAAATGAATCATTTATGTCACCACCTACCACTAAAACCCCATTTTCTTTTCATATTTTCGTTTTCACATTCTCTCTCTAGAAGAAAAGTCTCCACCTTCTCTCTAGAAGTTCTCCCTCGTTTCAAGTCGGATTCGAGCAAATTTGGTGCCAAGACGTTCCTCTCATCGTGTAGATTTCAGAAGTACAAGCCTTGTGAAATTTCATCCACGAAATCTAAGGTAGATCATCATTTTAAATCCAGTTTTATAGGGTTTTCACAAGTTCAATTGGTTTTGTTATTATAATCGGCACTAAAGCACTTAGAACAAGTAGATTAGGTTATCACATGGATTAGAATCTGTTAGAACGAGTTTGTAACAGGTTTAGCTAGTTAAAACGAGGCTGGAAACACCAAGATCCTTACAGGTTCGTGAGCTAAGAAGCTGGATGATGATGCAGGTTCGCTGGCCGAACCCTACGCGAGCCCACAATGCAACGAACCCTGCAACCTTCTGGAAGCCGAACCCTGTGCTTAGCCTGCACCGAACCATTTTACTGCAACGAACCCTGCAAACCACGTGCGGCGAACCCTGCACCAACCTGCCATCAACGAACCCTGTAACGAACCCTTTTTGCCTCTGCAACGAACCTGAAATCTCTGGCGAACCATACTTGGCCGAACTATAGCACCACGAACCCTTGCATGGCCGAACCATAGCCATGCAACTCACGAACTTTAGGATGACGAACCATGGACCAACGAACCTTGCATGGCCGAGCCCTGGCCATGCAACCCACGAACCCAAGGTGAACGAACACTATGAGCTAGGCGAACCATGATGAGCCGAACCCTAACAGGAAATTCTTGTAGGTTCGCTGCCAAGGGGCTGACGTAAATCAAATTTTGACAAAATCATAGGGTAGAAGTAACATGCATGCATGGAGTACCTCGGGGGTGTGCATGGGAATCTACGTAGACGATACATAGAGTAAATAACTTAGAATTTTGCATGGATTCATGGGTTAGGGAGTTCTATAATAAGATAATTCATAACCTACAATAACAATTCAACATAAATCATTAAGAGATATGGGTTTTCATGAAACACAATAACGTATCAATACAAGTGTTAACATCTATTGAACTAGATTGACACATGTGAAGGATCTTTTCAAGAACTCATGAGGATTACAAACAAAGTTGGACGACCAATTGGGAATCAAAGATTTTTCAATTGGGCTTAAATGGGCCCAAAGAGGCTTGATTAAGCCCATCATGTAGTAAATGATTTAGTAAACTCAAGTAATGAAATTTTGATAAAATCTCATTTATTTATAACTTATTAGATTTCATTAAATAATCTTGACCTAATATGGATTTAATTGGAAGTTAAATTGTAATGCTTTGGTTTAAATATTTACTTGAATTGATTGAATTGGGATTTTGTTATAAAATAGACGATTTAATTGTCTGGAATTGTTTTAAAAACAAAGGAAACTCTGCCGAAATTTTCTAAAATTTAAAGGTAAGTTAGTAACTAATCATGGGAATTGGGATCATAAGAAGGGTAATTAAGATAGAGTAGATCTTAGATACACTTAGTACTAAGACACTTAGTTGCACACACAACAAGACTCAAGGTCTTAGGCACAACGACTACTACGCGTACTTATTATATTCGAATTCTTATAAAATAACTCAGGAACCGAAGAAACTTAGCTTACATACAGGAGCGCGCATTTTGTGTTAGATCAAATTACATAGCAGCACAGGTGAGTTCATTGCCCCTTTTCTAACATTTTGTTTTAAAACGCGGGGCTGAGAAGCATGCGTAAACTGTTTACTTAAATTGTTTACTTTAATGCTTTTAAATTATATGTTTTACATATATATAAATGTTATCCTAGACCATGTCTAGAAAGATTTTATGCAGGTTTATTAACTGATTTACTTATATATTAAGTGAATAATCAAGTTAAACTAAACTTTTCAATAAGTCAAAACAATTTAAGGAATCAAAACAAACATTTTGACAAAACAAGTGGGTGAATTCAAGGAATCAAAAAAAACATTTCGACAAAACAAGTGGGTGAATTCAAGGGATCAAAACAAACATTTTGACAAAACAAGTGGGTGAATTCAAGGGATCAAATCAAGCATTTTGACAAAACAAGTGTGGGACATCAAGACATCAATAAAACAATCTTTGCAAAGATAACATTCAATGTTCTACAAACCAAGTGTTTGTTGGACAATGAATCAAGTGTACAACCGATCAATGAATCTTGTATTCTATGATCAACACATCAAGTACATCTTGTGACAAAATCAGACGATCATTAAATCATTTTTAAGGGATAGTATGGGAAATATCAGAGATAACATTTGCCAACACATTGAATTCAGAAATCCTATATTTCAAGAAGTCCTAGCTAGACTGATTGACTTGTAGGTCTTATGTTTGATGATATTTACAGAATTCCCTAACTACTAAGTACCTAGATTGACAGACTAGTCTACTCGAGTATGACCATAGGCCCCAATCATAAGGACTTAGATTTTATTAAATGTTTACTTACTTGTTTAATTAAGCATTTATAACTGTTTATACAATTGTGTGGTTGATCATATTGTATGATGAACTTAAGGAATCAACAGGGATTTCAAATGATTGTAATGACAGGAACAATAAACAGAGGTACATATGGGATTGTGTTAAGGGTAAAAATGCTTAATTATCATTAACAACAGTGTCATATGTGAATTAGTATGTGGTGGGATGTTGGCTGGGCGGGCGGTAAGTTCGACCCTACATATGCCCTATATATAAGCATACCGATTTGGATATTACATGTGAAGTTAATGAGGTTAGGGTCTTTACCAAAGGAGGTTTTCAAATCATTTTCAAATCATTTTCAAATACTAAACTATATGAACTCACCAACCATGTGTTGACCTTTATTTTTGCATGACCTCTCAGGTGACGAACAGGTCAATTAGGAAGTCATTTCTTTTGGACTAGGACTTCAGATAGAAGACTAGTATTTTGGACCTGCATACTTTTGAAGACATCATGATATAAATTATTTTGTATATCTTGTGTAAATACAAGATAGTCATTTATTGATGTTTTACAATAGATTTACATTGTTAAATTATAAACGTTACTGCTGTAATTTAACTTTGTAATTCTATTATTTTTAGCATTTCTCATTTACATCATGTGCAATGTAGACAATCTGATCACTTCGATTATCACTCACGATATCGCGCCCCGGGAACCTTCCGCCCGTCGGGGAAACCCGATCCTACCTCGCCGGCTCGGGGTGTGACAACATCCTAATAGCAATTCTACATACATGCATGTCCACCATTTCATCTATAACCTCATTTTGAGAAAATAAAGTTTCTAATAATATAAAGTTCATCCAATATCATGTTTTTAATCAATAAGATCATCATCTAATCTTGCAAGAACACTTATACATTATCAAGAATCATCCCAACATCAACAAAATCATCTAGAATGCCTTAGATCATACATGCATGACATTATAATGTCTTAAATCATTATTTCAAGCATATAGGTTCATACCCATCACTTTAGATCATCATAAAACTCAATCTAAACATCATAGATCATCAAGAAACACATTTATATCATCAAACCCAGATTCAAACCACAAGAAATTCGTGCATGTGATGGGTGGGTGATTGCATGTGAGTGGATCTTCATGCATGTGGGTTTTTACCCATTGCATGTTCGATCTAACTATCAAGGAGCAAGTAAAACTACCTTAGATGCTCTAGATCGCTGGAATGAAGTTGAATCAAGGATTTGGCAGCTCCAAGAGTGGCTGGAAATAAACTCTTAGTGGCTTCAAGTGGTGGTGTGTTGATGGTGATGAGTTCCAAGCTTCCTTCTATGCTCCAATGGCTTCCTAGGAGCTTCAAAGCTTCATCAATGGAGTTTTCTGGTGAAATGATGAAGAAACATAGGTAGGAACTCGAGATAGAGGTGTTATGACCGAGAGAATAGGATTAGAATGATTAAAGTGAGATAGGTTGAGTGTAAATCAAATTTTGCGATCTGTGCATGTCAGGCGTAACGCCTGACGTGGGCTAAAGATCTTAGGCGTTACGCGCGGATGGAATTTGTGTCCGGCTGATTTCTTTGTTCCGCGCGCATCGCCCAGTACCAGGGCTCCGGGTCTGGCGTAGCGCCTGGCCCATATGTTAGGCCCACTAAGCCTGTTTTGTTGTTCTAGGCCCGTTCTTGCCCGTTTCTCGACTGTAGAACATCGTTCGAGCGTCGTTTGGACTCTAATAGTCAATTACTAGCCATAATTGACTTGTGAAGTGTTTCGGTGTTTAAGTGTTGTGACGTTCACCAACGTTCGTGAGACTCGTGTGTGTTTCGGTAATTCCTCGAATTATCGATGATTGTTTGTGTTCGTGTCTAACGAAGTGTTTGCACGCTTGATTAATCCTAATCAACGTGTGATGCACAATTCAATAATTCCCCGAACTATTGTTTTGCGTAAGTGTTGTGTTTGCCACACTTGGTTTCCAAAACCAATGTGCAATGTACGATTCGATAGCTCCACGAACTATCGTTTCGCAGTAGTTTGTGTTCAACTCATCTAATCAATCATAATTAAATGAAATGCAACAAGTATGAATGTGAAATGTAAAGAATGTAAGAATCGCAATTCACCTGAAATTGCCGGGTGTCACATCATCCCCTTGTTGAAAGAAATTTCGTCCCGAAATTTGGTTGTTGTTGGTAGTGTTCGAGAAACAAGAGTGTTTGAGAAAATAAAAATTTTCTAGTTGTCACATCATCCCCTTGTTGAAAGGAATTTCGTCCCGAAATTTATTCGTTGTTGTTGACGTTCGACGTTGTCTGTTTGAAGAGATGGGGATATTTGCGCATCATCTGATCTTCACGTTCCCACGTGAATTCAGGTCCGCGTTTCGAGTTCCATCGAACTTTGACAATGGGTATCTTGCTCTGTTTGAGTTGTTTGACCTCGCGGTCCATGATTTCTACCGGCTCTTCCACGAACCGTAGCTGTTCATCCACCTGGATCTCATCCAGTGGAACTATAAGTGTTTCATCCGATAAGCACTTTTTCAGGTTCGAGACATGAAATACGTTGTGCACTCCGTCGAGTTCGGTTGGCAAGTTGAGTTGGTATGCCACTGGACCAATCCTTTTTAGGATCTCGAAAGGTCCAATGTACCGTGGGTTCAGTTTTCCTCGTTTACCAAAACGAATGACGCCTTTCCATGGCGAAACTTTCAGAAGAACTTTATCTCCTACCTGAAATTCCAGAGGTTTTCGGCGTTTGTCGGCATAGCTCTTTTGACGATCACGAGCTGCTGCCATGCGGTCTCTGATTTGCACAATTTTCTCCGTCGTTTCGTGTACAAGTTCCGGGCCAGTGAGCTGACTGTCGCCCACTTCCGCCCAACAGATAGGTGACCGGCATTTCCTGCCATAGAGTGCCTCAAAAGGCGCTGCTTTGATGCTTGTGTGGTAGCTGTTGTTATAGGAAAATTCTACCAACGGCAGGTGAGTTTCCCAATTAATTCCAAAGTCCACTACGCACGCTCGTAGCATATCTTCAAGAGTTTGTATCGTACGTTCACTCTGGCCATCAGTTTGTGGGTGGTATGCTGTACTCATATCCAACCGCGTGCCAAGTGACTTTTGCAATGATTTCCAGAAGTTAGAAGTGAATCTGGCGTCTCGATCTGAAATGATGGAGATTGGCACTCCATGTCGTGAGACCACTTCTTTGACATAGATTCTGGCTAGTTTTTCCATCTTGTCGTTCTCCTTGTTCGCGAGGAAATGTGCTGACTTAGTTAGTCGGTCCACAATCACCCATATTGTGTCACACCCACTTGGGGTACGGGGTAATTTGGTGATGAAATCCATGGATATTTGTTCCCATTTCCACATGGGGATCTCAGGTTGTGTGAGTAATCCAGATGGTTTCTGGTACTCGATCTTGACTTTCGCACACGTCAAGCATTTGCCCACGTAGGTGGCAATGTCGGCTTTCATATGTGGCCACCAGTAAAGTATCTTCAGATCATGATACATTTTATCAGATCCAGGGTGAATGGAATATCGGGATTTGTGAGCCTCGTCCATCACAAGGTCTCGTAGGTTCCCATGATGCGGAACCCAGATGCGTTCCATGAAATACTGTAAGCCATCGGCTTTTTCCGTAAGTTGTTGCTCCATTCCCCTCAGTGATTCAGCCGCTAAGTTTTCAGGTCTAAGTGCCTCCACCTGGGCATTACGTATCTGTTCAGGGAGGTTGGGAAGAATGGTGAGTTGTAAAGCTCTTACCCTCTTGGGTTTCGGTGTATTCTTCCGACTTAGGGCATCGGCCACTACATTGGCCTTCCCTGGGTGATACTTGATGGCACACTCATAGTCGTTTAGGAGTTCGAGCCAGCGACGCTGTCGCATGTTCAGTTCCTTCAGCTCGAATATGTGTTGGAGACTCTTGTGATCAGTGTATATCGTACACTTGGTACCATACAGGTAGTGTCTCCAGACCTTAAGTGCAAATACCACGGCTCCAAGTTCTAAGTCGTGGGTGGTGTTGTTCTTCTCGTGTACTTTCAGTTGTCGAGAAGCATATGCGATCACCTTCTCTCGCTGCATCAGCACGCATCCGAGCCCTTGTATCGAGGCATCGCAATATACTACAAAGTCCTCCGTCCCATCGGGAAGGGATAGGATAGGTGCACTACAGAGCTTCTGCTTGAGACATTGGAATGCAGCTTCTTGTCTTTCAGTCCAGAGGTATTTCTTGTCCTTGTGGGTTAAGGCTGTGAGTGGTTGGGCTATCTTTGAAAATCCTTCGATAAATCGCCGATAATAGCCTGCCAAGCCTAGGAATTGTCGCACCTCAGTTGGGGTCTTTGGTGCTTCCCAGTTCTTGATTGCCTCTATCTTAGACTTATCCACATAAATCCCTTGTTCATTAACAACATGCCCCAAGAATTGGACTTCTCTGATCCAGAAGTCGCATTTTGAGAGTTTAGCGTACAGCTTCTCTTTTCGTAGCAGTTCAAGAGTCAATTGAAGATGCTCTTTGTGTTCCTCCTGGGTTTTGGAATAAATGAGAATATCATCTATGAAGACAATGACAAACTTGTCGAGGTATGGTTTGCACACTCTATTCATGAGGTCCATGAATACTGCAGGTGCGTTTGTCAGCCCAAACGGCATGACCAGAAACTCGTAATGACCATACCGAGTGCGAAAAGCAGTCTTAGGGATATCCTCTTCCTGAATCCTTAGCTGATGATACCCAGATCGCAGATCGATCTTGGAGTAGTAACTCGATCCTTGTAGTTGATCGAACAGATCGTCGATCCGAGGTAAGGGGTATCGGTTCTTGATTGTTACTTTGTTTAACTCCAGGTAGTCGATGCACATACGAAACGTGCCATCCTTTTTCTTCACGAATAAGACCGGAGCTCCACAAGGTGAGAAGCTTGGTCTAATGAAACCCTTGTCCAACAGCTCTTGCAGTTGATTGGACAGTTCCTGCATCTCCGAAGGTGCAAGTCGATATGGTGCTCGTGCGATAGGTGCTGCTCCCGGCACAAGGTCTATGCGGAACTCCACTTGTCGAGGTGGTGGAAGTCCTGGTAGATCCTCCGGGAAAATGTCGGGATATTCGCATACGACTGGGATGTCTTCTATCCTTTTCTCCTCTTCAGTCTTGTCGGTGATAAGCGCCAATATGGCAGTGTATCCTTTTCGTAAGCATTTGTGAGCTTTCATGCACGAGATGATGTTCAGAGGAGTGTCACTCCTTTCGCCCTTGATGTCTAGAGTTTCTCCGCTAGGGAGAGGTATGCGCACAACCTTGTCGTGGCAAATGATTTCAGCCTGGTTTTTAGACAACCAATCCATGCCCACTACGACATCAAAACTGCCTAGTGTAACCGGCATGAGGTCAATCTTAAATTTATGGCCTGCTAGCTCTAAAGTGCATTCTCTCAGAATGTGCTTAGTTACAATCAATTTACCATCAGCTAGCTCTACTGTATATTCAACCTCTAAGGGTGTTGGGGTTATGGCAAGTATCTCACTAAAGTCCTTAGATATAAAGCTTTTCTCAGCTCAAGTATCAAACAATACAGTAGCATAATTATCGTTTAAGAGATACGTACCGGTTGCAAGGTTGGGATCCCTCCTGGCCTCCTTGGCCCCAATCACGAAGGCTCGTCCCCTCGCTCCATTGTTCCCGTTGTTGTTCGGTTGGTTGTTGTTCTTTTTCAGGTGCGGGCAATCCTTCTTGAAGTGCCCTGGTTTCCCACATTCGAAGCAACCCTTCGGTGTTTCAAGTTGTTGCTGTTATTGTTGCTGCTGCGGGGTTTTTGTCATTAGTTCACCCCTGCAGTCTTTGGCTGCATGTCCCCCTTTTCCGCAGCGCTGACATTGGAAGCGGCCACATTGACCCGGTGCATGATGGAAGTTGCACTTGTGGCATTTGGGGTGTTTTCCAGCATAACCTCCTTGATTCTGGGTGGTTGGAATGGGTGGGGCATAAGGTTGGGTTGATCCAAACTTACGTTGCTGTGGTGGTGGTTGGAGAGTGGTTGGTTTGTTCTGGGTGTCATCCCATTTCCGTTTGCCCTTGTCGTTGGTTGTGGTCACAGCACCACGGGGTGGCAAGAGTCCTTGTGCAACTGCCGAATCAGTGAGCTTGTGAGTCAGTCGCACAGCTTGTTGCATGGTGATGGGGTTAGCAGAGAGCACCATGCCCTGAATTTGAGGTGGCAGTCCATCAATGTACTTCTCTATATGTTTGAAGGGTGGGGTTGCCATTTCCGGGCACAGATTTGCTAACTCATAAGATCGAGCGGTGTAAGCCTCGACCTCGGAACCAATCATCTTATGGTTCCAGAATTCCGTTTCCAGTTTCTGCACTTCACCGCGAGGACAGTACTCACGGTTCAACATTTGTTTAAAGTTATCCCAAGGCAGAGCGTTGGCTGCATCAAGCCCTAGGTTCTGGACGTTGGCATTCCACCAAGTGAGGGCAGCTCCCTCGAACGTCCCTGCAGCGAACTTGACCCTGTCCTCGTTCCTGCAGTTGCTCATGGCGAAGGCTGATTCCGCCTTCTCAATCCAGCGTAATAGCCCAACGGCTCCCTCAGTGCCGCTGAATGAATGGGGTTTGCAATCCAGGAACATCTTGAACGTGCAGAGAGGTGGGTTAGGGTTTGCTCCTGAGATACACAAGGAACAAGGTTGAGTTAGGTATAGAATAAACGTGTTGAATTGGAAGCAAGTGTTTGTAGTGCAAGGTGAATATGAACAGGTTCATCACCTTGGTTCAGTAGATCTTGGTTACGGGCAGCTTCCCGTGCAGCAAGTACCTCCTCAACTCGTTCGTTGATGAGGGCGTTCAACTCAGCTTGAGTCAGGTTGATGTTCCCACGTCCGCCTGCATTCCTGCGTCCTCCACGTCTTCCAGCCATGATCTTCATAGCGAGAATAAGTGTTAGTGTTTGTCTAATGACTAATGTAGTGTGTGCAGTAGGTACTGTAAAGTACATGTAGAGCTATCGGCTCTCCCCATCATGGGTAGTCACGTGCTGTGATGAACGTAATGCATAAAAGATGTGGCATGTGTGCAAGCATCATAATACTAAGCACTAAGTGTTGTGTGGAGACTAGTGGTTATAGACTAAGTTCACTAAATGCAAACCTAATTCGCAATAACCGGAGTCTCTGATACCAATCTGTCGCACCCCGAGAAATCCCGTCCCTTCCGGGGCGCGAGGGGCGGCAGATTGTCAGGATCGCAGTCTCCGGTCACACAACATGCGAGACCTATATGTCTGATTTCTTACGTACATCCAATAATTTGGATAAAACAGTTTAGTAATATCAGAGTTGCGGGAGTGAAGTATAAATTAACAAAACAGTTTAATCATTCATAGTTGTGGAAGCGTTAAATCAAAATGGTTTTCAAAGCGATACGTGACAATAGTTGCGGAAGCGATTTAAGCTGATTAACATTACATAACAACCAAATGGTAATAAATGTTTGATAAACTAAGACACTTAAATAGATGCATGCGACTCCGGCCTAGCATCCTATTCCTGGTGCGCGTGCCTTAGTTACCTGAGAAAACATGCGAGTAAAAGGTCAACACAATGGTTGGTGAGAGCACAGGTTTGTAATCAGCAGTAAACATCAAAATGTTTAAAGTAAATGTATGCAGGTCTATTTTTCAATACAATGCAATATCAATTGATAGCTAGTCAATATGTGTTATATCATATGCGGGTTCGCAACCGAAGCTAACATGCTGCCTCCCGCCCTATCCATCCAAGATATGGCAAATGTTGTTTGGTCAATTATGCACTGTTCCGACCTCCAGTCGGGGTGGCCATACGGCTCGCAACAGTGGGGCTTGTCAGGCCCAAATAGTACTATTCAGAATTACCACGCTGAGCGCAACGCGCTATTAACGGTTCGAGGTGTGTTTAATGAGGACTTATCAGTTTGTGGATGAATGCCACACATATGTATATACGATATTAGCATGTACAAAAATAACCAAAAGTGTGTAAGTTGTTCAAAAACAGTTGTATGCAATGTTTTCTCCCCCAAAGGTAGAAAATGTAAAAAGGGGCCGTGAACTCACCTTAGCGAGGTGAACAAATGTAAGCGTAAGCTCCTGTGTCGTCAGGTGGTCAGTCACCGGCTACCTATATCGTATATTACACGTGAGTTCGTGTAAGTGATTGTGTTACGTGATCAATAACTCTCGGTTGATCATGTCTGTCTGCGTTGGTCTACATTGACCGTGTTTGACCGTGTGTGTCGACGACCCGTTGGTGAACCATGTGTTGGTTGTGTATTGTGAAACATTCGTGTTAGTGCTCGTTGTGTGCAAAACGCGCAAGTCGCGTCTATGGACAACTTACCATTTATAGTAAGTTCACAAGCATATTGATTTTAGAGTTCTAGCATGTTCATTAGTCCTACGTGATCATGTTAACACATAGCACATCATCATACGGAGTCACATAATTCGTTTACAACATGTTTGCACATAAAAGTTTCCTAAAATGGAAAGTTTCCAATTGTAGCATTCGTGACATCAGAAACCATCTAACTTAGTATCAAATCATCATACTACAACATAATAAGTCATTTAGCATGCTCGAATCACACATCATATTTACAAATCGGTTTTTGTAAAAATAAAGTTACTATAAATAGTAACTTTGTAGTTTTGCATAAAATGACTATCTAAACATTTATAAACCATTCTTTTGCCACAAATCATCATAATAACCAATCTAACATCCTTTAAACATGTCCACATAACCAAATTCATCATCTATCAATATTTCATCAATAAAAGTTACCAAATATAGTAACTATGCCAAAATGACCATAAACATTATCAATATCACATTCTAAGTGTTCAAATCATCATCTTAACATCCTAATAGCAATTCTACATACATGCATGTCCACCATTTCATCTATAACCTCATTTTGAGAAAATAAAGTTTCTAATAATAGAAAGTTCATCCAATATCATGTTTTTAATCAATAAGATCATCATCTAATCTTGCAAGAACACTTATACATTATCAAGAATCATCCCAACATCAACAAAATCATCTAGAATGCCTTAGATCATACATGCATGACATTATAATGTCTTAAATCATTATTTCAAGCATATAGGTTCATACCCATCACTTTAGATCATCATAAAACTCAATCTAAACATCATAGATCATCAAGAAACACATTTATATCATCAAACCCAGATTCAAACCACAAGAAATTCGTGCATGTGATGGGTGGGTGCTTGCATGTGAGTGGATCTTCATGCATGTGGGTTTTTACCCATTGCATGTTCGATCTAACTATCAAGGAGCAAGTAAAACTACCTTAGATGCTCTAGATCGCTGGAATGAAGTTGAATCAACGATTTGGCAGCTCCAAGAGTGGCTGGAAATAAACTCTTAGTGGCTTCAAGTGGTGGTGTGTTGATGGTGATGAGTTCCAAGCTTCCTTCTATGCTCCAATGGCTTCCTAGGAGCTTCAAAGCTTCATCAATGGAGTTTTCTGGTGAAATGATGAAGAAACAGAGGTAGGAACTCGAGATAGAGGTGTTATGACCGAGGGAATAGGATTAGAATGATTAAAGTGAGATAGGTTGAGTGTAAATCAAATTTTGCGATCTGTGCATGTCAGGCGTAACGCCTGACGTGGGCTAAAGATCTTAGGCGTTACGCGCGGATGGAATTTGTGTCCGGCTGATTTCTTTGTTCCGCGCGCATCGCCCAGTACCAGGGCTCCGGGTCAGGCGTAGCGCCTGGCCCATATGTTAGGCCCACTAAGCCTGTTTTGTTGTTCTAGGCCCGTTCTTGCCCGTTTCTCGACTGTAGAACATCGTTCGAGCGTCGTTTGGACTCTAATAGTCAATTACTAGCCATAATTGACTTGTGAAGTGTTTCGGTGTTTAAGTGTTGTGACGTTCACCAACGTTCGTGAGACTCGTGTGTGTTTCGGTAATTCCTCGAATTATCGATGATTGTTTGTGTTCGTGTCTAACGAAGTGTTTGCACGCTTGATTAATCCTAATCAACGTGTGATGCACAATTCAATAATTCCCCGAACTATTGTTTTGCGTAAGTGTTGTGTTTGCCACACTTGGTTTCCAAAACCAATGTGCAATGTACGATTCGATAGCTCCACGAACTATCGTTTCGCAGTAGTTTGTGTTCAACTCATCTAATCAATCATAATTAAATGAAATGCAACAAGTATGAATGTGAAATGTAAAGAATGTAAGAATCGCAATTCACCTGAAATTGCCGGGTGTCACAGTTTGTGTTCGCGTCTTGCGAATGCTAGCACCTGCTAGTATGCACCTATAATTCAAATAGGTGTGAGTATGGGTTTTGTGATGTGTTGTATCCCATACAACTCCAAGTGTCGATGTGCTCAACCGAGTGTGTGTGTTAACTTGTGTTGACTCTACGAATCGTTGGTGACACGTTTGTTGTGTTTATGTTTCTTAATGCAAATAAGACACCAAAATTGCATGCTATGACGCTAATTGTACATAGTTCACTTAGGTGACGTGTAAGAATCCTAAAAGTTACCATTTTTGGAAACTTTCCATTTTAGGAAAGTGTGGTTATGAAATCCCATTTCATAAAACAAATTACTCTAGTATGTTTGTAAAAACATGTTTACATACTTAAAACATGTCATTCGCGCATAAATCGTCATTTATGCCATTTTGCCCAAATAAAGGTTCCTAAAATAGTAAGTATCCGTTTAAAAGCTCGTTTCCACAAATCCAAGTTTCCAATATGCTTAGAGATCATTTTTAAACATATTTCAATAATCCAAGTTCACCAAAACACTCAAAAACATCAAAAGCCCTCTTTTGATTTACAAAAGTTTCCATTTATAGAAAGTTTATACAAAATCATGTTTTTGACAAAATCAAATATCCAAATGTTTTTCTAAACACCTCAATATGCATTTGACAACATGCATCATAAAAGTTTCCTTTTATGGCAAGTTCTACCAAATCATCATGAAATCAACAAAACCCAATCCTAGATGATTTCTATCCTCAATCTATTTCATAATATATCAATAAACACTCTAGACCCGTTAAAATTTCGTGCATGTGAGCGGATCGGAGTTGCATGTGAGTGGATCGGAGTTGCATGTGAGTGGATCTTCATGCATGTGGGTTTTTAGCCCTTGCATGTGCAATCATTAATAAGCATGTAAGACTACCTTAAATGCTATAGAATCGCTGGAAGATGGTTGTAGCAGCTCTAGTTGCTTCTGCAAAGCAATAATTTGCAGAAAACAAAGTGGTGATGATGATCTTCAAGCCTACCAATCTTCCCCTTCAAGCTTCTTGTGAGTTCCTAGCTTCAATCTTCAAGTATGGGAGCTCCAATGGCTTCAAATGGGTGAAAAGGGGCTGTAACAAGGGCTAGGGAAAAGAAATGGCTGGTTGGTTGCGTGTGGTTTCGAGTATAATGAGTGAAGATAGAGTAGAAATGATTTTTGTGGCCTTTAAGGGATTTTTCAGCGATTTCCCTGTCAGGCATACCGCCTAGCAAGGAACACCGAGGTCAGGCGTACCGCGCGGAAGGCTGGCATCCGATGCTTCCCTTCCCTACCCGCGCATAACGCCTAGGTTCACTAGCCGGGCGCAGGCGTACCGCCTAGGCCTCCAGGCAAGCCCAGTAAGCCTAGTTTCATCGTTTCGATCCGTTTTTCGAGCATTTCACGCTTATAATTCCTCGTTTAACATCGTTTGTCCTTGATTACTAATGTTAGGTCGTGTGTGACTCAAATGTCATTCAATCGTTTGTTCACCAACGTTCATGAGACTAGTGTGGGTTTCGATAATTCCTCGAATTATCGGTGAGCGTTTGTGTTTTACGAAATGTTTGCACGCTTGATTAATCCTAATCAACCTGTAATGCACAATTCAATAATTCCTCGAATTATTGTTTTGTGTTAGTGTTTGTATTTGCCACACTTGGTTTCCAAAACCAAAGTGCAATGTACGATTCGATAGTTCCTCGAACTATCGTTTCGCAGTTGTGTGTGTTTAGCTCATCTAATTAAACATAATTAAACGAAATGCAACAAGTATGAATGTGAAATGTAAAGAATGTAAGATGCGCAATTTACCTGAAATTGCCGGGTGTCACATTTTCCATAAGTGGTAAATAATTGTCACACCCCAACTCAAGGAGATTAGGGCATAATGATTGATTTCAAATCATTTAACTAACTTGGCGGAAGCATAGTATAATAATTCATAGCCCAAAGTAAACTAAAGCAAATAAAGTCTCAACACACAAAAATTTTCTAAATGCCACGCAGGGCCAAATAAAACATTATCCAATAACATAAATTGTTTGCAATTAACTCCATTCTAAAAGATAGACTACGCCTCTAGAAGCTGATCCAGTTCGCCTACTCTTATCATTCAACCTGAAAGACATGCTAAAATACGTCAACTAAAAAGTTGACGAGAACATGAGTTTAATATTCTAACACCATAGTAACAATAATACAATAAAGCATAACATGTGATAATTCAATAACAATACAACCAACCCTGCTCCATGCCCGGACGTTTGCCTCTTATAATGTTAGCCCATAACATGGTCACTCTAATTTACTTCCCATTCCGAGACCCGTTCCTGCTCTCGGTGTAAATGTATCATAAAGAATATATGCCACAACGGTTGACATTAACCTCAGTGGAGTTTCAACCCTATTTTTATAAGGCCACCCTTTCGGGCCACTGTGCATGGTGGATTCCCCAAGTAGTACTACCCATATACTCAACGGCTCTCCTTATGAGTTAATGGTTGCAAATTATGTTTAATGTCTAGGGGAAGCAGTTACATTTGAAACGGACGTTCATTATCACATCATAAATATAATTTTATAAACAGTTTATGGAGCTTGCTTTCAATATCCCAAAACAGTAAAAAGAAAAAGGATCACATGAACTCACCTGTGCTAGTGATGGTGCTTGGTTAACTGATGATTGAATGGTTTGTTGGTTAGCCTCGATTGGTTCAATTGCCTAATTTATGTTTGGACTTTTAGTAAATATTCATGCCATAAAATATTGATGTGTCATTGTTTCTCATGCAATATTATCAACTTACATCGTGTAGTTGTCTAGTTAATTACTTGCCAATATTCAAGAGTTTAAGTGTTTAACAATTATACATGTATATATATCTATACATATATATATATTTATATGATTATAAATAGTTTTAGGTAAACATAGTTTGCAAGTGTTTTAAATAAGTGGTTGCATGATGATTAATATTTTTAAATCATTTAATAGGAAATTGTAATATCTAATATAGGTTTTATAAATTTATAAAAATTTTCCTATTTATTTTTATCAGTAAAGGGTCTGGGTAAATTGATGTTTAACCATTGCTTATTATTTTTATAGATGGATATTGTATAAAATTTCATTTTTATTTACTTAAAACCTTCATAAATTCACAGTAATAGTTTCGGGTCACTAAAATTTCCATAACTTTTTTCACAGAATAATAAATGTGTCCTTAGGCTACTGTAAAAATTTCAGAATTTTTAGAGGTCGTATACTATTTTAACTGATTTTTGTACTGTTTAATATATTGAATATCAAAATAAATACTTAACAGTTACTAAAAATTACTAAATTTTTACTGGAACATCCCTACATGATTAACATTCTGGGAAAAATAATTATTTCATATTTTGGACAGTATCAAATTAAATTACAGTTGGAATTTTTATTACACAGATGCTATTTTTACGGATTTTACCAAATTTAACAGAGAATTTGTAAAATCTATAACTTATTTCGTGGATATCAATAAATACTTAAACTTTTTGGGTGTTATCCTAACATTATTATAAGCCTATTTTACCCATTCATTTCAACCAGAAGGCTGTTTACATAGA
Source organism: Mikania micrantha (assembly GCA_009363875.1). Taxonomy (NCBI): domain Eukaryota; kingdom Viridiplantae; phylum Streptophyta; class Magnoliopsida; order Asterales; family Asteraceae; genus Mikania; species Mikania micrantha. The sequence goes on from CM018687.1 coordinate 33,025,284, forward strand.
TTTTGACATTTTATAACAAATTTAAGCCTAAAAATTTGGCTTTTGGTCAAAATCACCAATATAATTTATCTATTATCATAAACCCAGTCTTTTATACAATATTTCCAAGAATATTATCACAAATAAACCTGCTCAAAATTTCGTGATACCTATATTATCATTTCAAGAGTTATAAATTCCATTTTTACATACATGCATGAACATATATAAATTTTTTTAAGAGATGTGGTTCTTACTCTTGTGCTCAACACTCGTGTTCTACGTTTCCAAGACGGTCGTGGGGCTGTTAAGACATATCAATAGCTTAGAATAGGTTTAGAGTTCATTCAATATACGAAAATGGAAGTTATGAGTTTCCAAACTCACAAAATCACACATGCAAGACTTGCATGTGTATGGATGGTCATATATACTCATCCCCCATGGATTTGAGTGTTTTAGATTGGAATAAAATCGATTTCTTTGAAAGTGTAAGGATCATTGTAGCAAAATCATGGTTTTTGTTTAGGAAGAGATAAAATTTCACACATGCATGTGCATGCATGTTAGTTTATCGCATCATAGAAGTTCTTGGCCTTTATTTTCATGGTTTAGAATGTTTAGAAAATGGGTCTAGGGCTGTTCTTGAGTTGTAGGGAGAAAGGAGTAGATAGAATGCATTTTTAAGGACTTGAAATCCTTCTATGCATACCTTGGAGTGGCTTTAACTCTTGGACTCGAGATAGAACCTTGTGTGTGCTTCAATTCGTCGATCTCTTGAGAGGGAGCGGTTGGAACTCGTCGGGTTTGAGAGGGGAGGAAATGATAGTGTTTTTCTTGAGTTGAGAGAATTCAAATGAGGAGTGTGAATGTATGTTTGTTGTGGCCGAATTAAGAGGGAGGAAAGGAATAGGATTCGGTCAATGTGGAAGAAAAAGGAGAGGAGAGGATTGGGTGAAAAGGTTTTGGGTAGAGGGAGTGTAGTTATAGGGTGTTATGGGAGGTGTTGTAAGGAATTTTGTTGTTTAGTGTTTGGTTTATGCATAAGTGTATGTGTGCCGTATATATGTATCTATGTATATACATATATTGATGTGTGTCGTATAGATATATACAAGGAGAGAAAAGTCTTGGCTTGATAGTGATGTATGTTGGGAAAAGAAGTAGAGAGAGAGGATGTGAGGATTGGATAATAGAAAGGTGATGTAAATTTTAGATATAGATATGTGTGTGTGTGTATCGTACGCATGTATGCATGCATATATATATATATATATATATATATATATATATATATATATGTATATGTATTGTTGGGTTTGATTCTTATGCATGTATGTGTATATATATATATATATATATATCCGTATGGATGTATGCGTAAATATATGTATGTAATGTAAAGAGTGGTGTTTTATTTAATTGTTGTATTGTAATTGTAAAAACAATATAATGCATTATTTATGTTTCACCCATTTTGTATCATCATAATTACTTGTAAGGATACAAATTTCTTGTAACACTTGGATTGTTTAAGAAATATTTTTAATATGACCTACTTGCTTCTAACCTTTATGGCATGTGTACCTTATTGCTCTTCAACTAATGACATATTTTCTCTACTTAATGTTTCCAATATGTGTGTCTATCAAATCATGCTAACAAAAATGCGTTGTAATTAAAGTTTTAATATAAACCAGGTTCATGTGTTGTCACAATAATGAACAGACTTCACTGGTTTTGAATGATGTGTAGGTGCTGATGTATGTGCAATGAAGGCTGTGGTAATGAAATCAATCAAATTAATCGGCTTGGTAGGTTTTTTCTTCCTACTCTTCTTGGAATGCATAACTTGTGACTAATTAGCATCCTTTGGTAGACTTATTTTCTGAACCTTAGAATTTGAAGTTGACCTATGTGAAAATGTAGCTACAGGTCCATTGCTACCAGATTGTTTAAACTCAAAAGTTTTATCACTATGTGCAACCTGATTCATAAGTGAAAAATCTTGAGAAAAAGAAGAACTTTGTGATGAAGACAATGACTCTTTATCAGCATTGGATTCACACCATAAATTTTCAGAATATTTCTGAACAGTTTGTGCTTTAACAAAATTGTGTTTGCCCGTTCTTTCCCAATCCTTTTCACACACTCGATCTGTTTTTTTGGAAAATCTTTTCATTAGGTTTCTTAAAAATTTTGTAAATCAATGCTCGTTTAATCAAATTCAATGGATGAATATCATCACAGAAGATTTCATCTTTTCCTTTAATAGTATAGTAGATTATGTTGTCTGGTTTAGTAAACATACATCTGTGTCTAGGAATATCATATTCCTTTACATCACATTCATGACTAATGTCTACATCTTCAATCAAGAAAAACTCAGAATCTTTGTTAATATCAATCAAATTCATTACATCAGTTTTCTTTTTAACATCAAAACCTAAACCACACGCATTTCCATTTTCTTCATCATCATCACAAACTTCTGTCTTGATTACTGGATCCTCTATCTTTGTTCCTGCATGTTTAATACTGACATAAATAGACAATTTAGATAAATCATTGGAAACAAGTTTATGTTCTTAGAGGATTTAGCATAATATGGAACAACATATGGCTCCTCAGGAAATGACCAATAAAGATGGTTAATAAGAGGAGGAACTGCCTAAAAACCAATCCCTTGGATACCTGGGTTGCGTACATGATTAGCCACAATGTTATTCAAGATCATTTGAGCATTTGACAAACACTCAATCGATTTGCATTTCTTTGTCTGATCATTCATTTCATCAATCATATGGTTGATAATATCATTTTTATCAGCCAATTGTAATGTCAAAGTTTTAATATCTGCGTTGTATTCGTTAAGTCTATTCTTATAAAGTGATTCATTTGCCAGATATTTTTTAACATTGTCCTCTAAACAAATGACATCATCCATCAATGATTGGTTATGCTTAGTCACCATATTAACTTTGGCTGAATAAGCACAACACTTCAGACAATTTAGTTTAATATTAAGTGATTTTATTGAAGAAGAATCAACCTTCTTTTTAGTTAATTTTGCCATAAAAGCCACATGAGATTCTTCATTCACTTCAACTTCATCAGCATATGTTGACCAATCAGCTCCAAATTGGTCTTCAACTAATAAAGCTTTATCCTTTTGTGGAGCAGTGGTTTTGGAAGTTGAATCACCAGTAGAAGAATTAACAACTAGACTCCTTGGGTCAAATTTGTCACTTTTACCAATAGCTTCAAATCTGGAATTATTTCTCACTGCCAATTCACATTCACAAGCAAAGCAAAGTGTCCAAGATAACCACAGTTCATTTGACTTTCTGTTTAGAAAAGCCAAGTTTTCTTGTTGGATTACCAGTAATCTCAGATCGACCAGTTCTTGCTAGTCAGCATCGCCATTTACCACAGGAAATCCATTTCTTCTAAGTCATCCGGATCCAGTTGATCCATGTCTTCATCTGTGAGCCTCTCTGCCTCATCCACTACAACTGAATCATACGCATTGACAAATTGCATGAAAAATGCTAAATGTTTGTGAGTAATTTTAACATTAACACTCTTTGATCTATTGGTTGATGTTTTCTCTTTCGCGAATGCATAGGTAAAACAGACCTCTGTACTATCATCAACAATAACAGATATATCACCCTCTTTAGTACTTGAAAGAAATGTAACTGATCCTCATGTATTGGTGGAAGCAATAACAGCAGGCTTCATGTATAGACTTGGATTTTGAGAAGAGAATTTATTATCAGCCTTTTTCTTTTGAATGTCCAGATCAAAATACTAGAGCTTTAATATCAGCACATCCAATTATGTGACTTCCAAATATGTATTCTCACTAATGAGACTTCATAATCTAGATTGCTTAGCGTCTCTTAGCAACAGAGTTTAGCTAAGGCATCCCATAGAGCCTTATATCTTTTATGGGATTTAAATGATTGGAAAATAACTTTAGGCAGTGCCATCGTCAGTAAAGCATAATCCTTTTTCTCTAGATCATAAAGCTTTTTCTCGTCATCAATAAGTCGAGAAACATTTTTGTAGAATCTATTTAGTTGCGGCTATTCATATCATTATATCAATGCGATCATCAAACTCGGGATGACAAGCGATAAAAAGAATTCGAATCTAGCACTCCATGAAGAATATTCACTTAGTGACACAAGCTTTGGAGGCTTTGTCATGGTATCGGCCTCATTGTCACTTAGTAATGCAGAAAAGGAAGATAAGTTTGCAATTTTGAAACTTTGATGACAAAATTTTTCACACTTAGAAATTTTCAGAACTAGACTGTCGATATTAGTAATATTGACGCTATTGAACCATCGATACTATTAGTGTCGATGAGATCCTATCGATATTGTTAATATTGATGAATGGATGTCGATACTGTTAGTATCGACGACAAGATGATCGATACTATCAATAGCGATACAAGCTGAATAACCGCTTCTGTCGATACTAACAATTTCGACGTGAAATTATCAAGTTTTTGAATCCAACTAGTAGTCTTCTTTAAATTTCCAATAATAATCTTCAATTAATCACTTGATTATGTCAAATTGTCATAAATTTGGCTTCAAAATTTGGTAAAATCACAAATTCTTCACCCAACCAATATCACAACCGAGCATAAAGCTTTCATACCACTTGTAGGTCCATGTCTAGGATCTGAATGATCTGGTATCACATATATTTAAGTGCGGAATCCATATAACTATGTTTGAGTGATAATAGAAAATTAGTAGAAATGAACAATAAAATGCAGAAATTCAAACACTTGTATTAATTCCTTGAAATGTTATTTGTACAAGAAGACAGAATTCGCAAACTTAATATTTGGAATTATGAACAAGTTCGATACTAATTACCTAATCACTAAGCTATTTATAGACCTGGCCATCGATACTGTTAGTATCAAGGGTCCCATACTTAGACAAATTTACAACTAACAAAAATAAACAAAATACAAAACAAAACTAAAGCAATGCAATGCAATACAAAATGATAAAGGTCTTCACTTCAACTCTGCAACAGCTTCAGTCTTCAATTCAACATTTGAGCCTAATATTATCAGGGTACTAACAGAAAAGGAGGTATTAGAAAATGAAGCATGAATGGTTGTACCTCAAGCTATACAACTTATACCTAATCAATATAACCAGGTGAGCATTGAAGGCTGCATTAGATGCTCACTTAGTTGTACATTTCTTAATTTTATGACATGTTAACCTTCTCTCACCAATATGTATTATATATATTAGTAAGATATATATTATTGCAGTCATCTTAAAACCACGAAAGTGTGATTTTGATTTTTTTGTTTCTTTTTTTTTGTTTCAAATAGATGTTCAAAATATATAAATATATACATACATACATATATATATATAACCACCTAAATATTACCTTTGTCCAAAAAGATATATATATATATATATATATATATGTATAAATATGTGTGTGTGTGTCAATACACTTACATATATGAAAGTTTGTTTCGATTTTTGGATGATGGATATATGTAGGGGTGAGCATAATCAGGTAAATACCCATAAGAACCGTTGGACCCGACCCTTTGGAACCGTTTAGATGTTATATGTTCAAGGGTATTGTGTATGTTATTTTTTGTTAAACGGTTCTCGGTTCGGGTCGGTTCCTTACCTGTTTTTTTACACCCAAAACCATGTACCCGTTTTTACCATAAATTAAAACCCCTATTTTTCTTATACCCTTTCCAGTTTCCACGTATTTTAGATAGCAGAATATGTTTTGGACTTTTGGCTGCCGTCTCGTCTTCTTGTGAGGTATGTATGTGTGAATCGTAATGCGTGTGTGAATTTGGAAATTGGAGTGGCTGTGTGATATTCATGAATCATGCATTCATGTGTGTCATTTTTTTGTATGAATTGCTATTTGTATTTTAAATGAAATCAATGCAAGAATTCATGTATTCATGTGCATGCGTAAGACGTCAATCATGTGCCTCACCGTCATGGCTAAGTGAAATTATTATTGTGATATGTATCACATGTAAGGAATGGCTGTAAGAATGCAAAATTATATTGCTCACCAATAAAAATAAGAATCATCATTATATTTGCCTTTATTCACATGTGTCTCTTTTGTATGTATGGATTTTATATTTTTATGTATGTTATATGGATTATCATGAATTTAGTATGATATAACTGTGATATGGATTATATGAATGCCTATATATTCGTGTGATACGTATGTATGTATGTATGTATGTATGTATGTATGTATGTATGTATGTATGTATGTATGTATGTATGTATGTATGTATGTATGTATGTATGTATGTATGTATGTATGTATGTATGTATGTATGTATGCATATGTCTTAACAGGATGGATGCTCAGAACTTATCAAGTGACGATGAGAATGTAGAGCCCAATTCAGAGACGAAGACTGGCAAAATCAATGCGTGACCAGATGAAGACCCAGTTTTGCAGATTTTGTGTACTTGTGTTTTTCGTGTACTTCTGATTTTCGAGTACTCGACCATTTTGTGTACATAGGTTCGAGTACTCCTAGATGTAGTATAAATAGACACATTATGTACTGCACTAGGGTTGCATTCCCGAGGCATAGTTCTCTAGACGTATTGAGGCTTGTCTTGTAAAGTTCACGTTATTAATCAAAGTTATCATTTTTCCTTCTCTTCTACTGCTTCTAACTTGGATTTCACACTCGTTCTAAGCATTTAGTGCAGATTACAGTGTTGAAGCTCGAGTCTAGATCTAGATCTATAAGTGGTATCAGAGCTTGGAGGCTCTTTTCTACACCAAGGTACTGGCTTTTTCATGCAAGATTACTACTTTCGTGTTCATTTTCACCTCATCTAGCTGCTGTATCAATTTAGAGCTTTGAATCTTGAAGAAAATTTTTTCTGAAATTTTTCAAGTACTTTTCGAGTTCTTCATTTCGAGTACACAACTTCGAGAACAACATTTCGAGAACTTGTGTTCGAGTACTACAGTTCGGGAACTTCTCTTCGAGTACATCAGTTCGAGTTCTTCATCCTTAGTCAAACGAGTTTCGAGCATTGGATTTCGAGTACTTGGTTTCGGGAACTTATTTTCAGGAACCTGATTTCGAGTATAGTTTTCGAGATCTTAGTTTCGTGCACTTTGGTTCGTATACTCAGAGTTCATGAACTTCAGTTCGGGTACAATTCTTCGGGTACAGGTCTTCGTGTACTGAACTTCGAGTACTAGATTTTCGAGTACTGAACTTCAGGTACCAATCTTCCGTTACTTGACTTCGAGTACTTCTTGGCTTTCGTATACTCACTGGATTTTGGGTACTTGAAGACCTCATGAACATCTAGGATTTCGTATACTTCACTTAATGAACTTCTGGAATTTGTGAACTGACACTTATAGATTTTTCTGGGCATAGCTTCCAAGAACTTGGCGAACCTCTCAACCTACTGAACCTGGATAATAAGATTGGCACGAGTATTAAGCCACCGAGGCTTGTTTCAGGCGATAAATTCCAAGACTGGAAGTTCAGATTTCAATCATTCATCAAGTATACAGATATGGAGGTCAATCGAAGAAGGGCCTTACATGCCCATGTACGAGAGCGAGCAGAATGGGCTAATTCCTAAGGATCCGTAGTTGTTCACCGAGAATGACATCCTGCTGAGAGAGAAAGACAATAAGGCTTATGCCTCCATTACTATGGCATTGTCTACTGAAGTTGCTCACGGAATTAAAGAGCACAAGAATGCCAAACAACTTTGGGATGCGTCGGTTTAACGCTTTGAAACAAATGAAGACATGAGGGAGAGTCGAAAGGTTATGTAGAGACAATGATTCAACATGTTCAATCACACCAAAGGAGAAACTCTTGACTCTCAGCTCAACCATTTCACTCACCTTATGACTGAACTTATAAGTGCAGGTGTGGAGATGAAAAATGGGGAAGTCAACAAGAAGCTCTTGAACTCTTTACCGTACCATTGGAACTCAAACTGTACGACTATCAAGAGGACTAAGGATATCTACAAGACTAACCTTATTGAGTTGATATCCATCATCAACTCATATGACATGGATAATAAACAAAGGGCACTTAATCATGCCAGCTCCATGGGCATCACCCTAGAAACTGAGAATGCTGCAATTCTGTCTTCAATTAACTACCAAGCCTCTAGTTCTCAGACATACCAAGCTTCAGCATCTCAGTCAGTTCCCTATGAGACTGCGTTCGTCTCCTCTGGGCAAGCTCATTCAGTACCCAAATCAGTCCTGAAAGTGAACAAAACATGTTGTTGTTCAAGGGGTTCATGAACAACTATAATGCTTTTATTGCAGGAGAATTGGCACTGGCCAATAAAACACAGGCCAATCTGGAGCAGATTAATCCTGCTGATCTTGAGGAGATGGACATCGCAAGGCAGATGGCCATCACAGTCTTCCAAGCCAAAAAGTTTATCAAGAACTACGGGAAGAATAACTACGGGAACAACCCTGGAAAGAAGCTCGGGATTTGTTGGAAAATAAGGACTGATGAGCAAAACCACTTAAGTCAGACAATTGAATAAAACTGCGGATTGACCAACTGATATTTTCTCTTCCGAATACTTTCTCTTCAGATTTAAGAACTACTGAACTTCAGCATCACAAGCTCAATAGCGGAAGATTTGCAAAAGAAATACCGCAGACCTCCTTGACTTCGGAAGATAATAGCTGAACCTGATCCCTTCGGGAGACAACCAATGCTTCGGAAGACAACCTCTGATTAAATGATAACTACTGTTTAATCATCTTCCGACGAACACCTTCCGAAAGAATAACCACTGAACTTCTACACAACTATCTCAACCTCGGAAGAATTGAAGACACCTGAAGACTCATGATTCCGTGGTTGTTGACTTTGTATTAGTTGTACTCTTCTGATGATTAAGTGTTTGTAACAGTGTCAGCTATTTGTCTTATTACTTATTTGTCTTGTACCATTGAATGTTGGGTATTGAAACCCCAACATTCCCTGAGATAATTGAATAACATTCCCCAAACAATTCCTTATGTTGTTATTATGTTTTCTCTCTTTCTAGCAAAAACTAAATAACTAAAAATAACTAAGTGTTGAACGATAGAGGGAGCAAATACTTAGTCTTTGACTGTGTGTCTAAAGTGTTTATTTGGTGATTTGATCTGGATCATATCAAGAAGTTCTATGAACAATCAAACACATGCGGAATCTATGTTTGATCTATATGAATCAAAAAAGAACAAGCATTTCCATAAACATCTTCATCTCATTAATCAATATCAATTGATTACAAGTCTCACACAGAGAATACATACACTCTCTACAAGTTTTCTGAAGTTGTTCTGAAGTTATGACAAAATCAGACAAACCATCTATATATACAGACACTGTCAGCCGAACCTATTTCCTTAGCCGAACCCTAAGGTTCGCCAGCCGAACCTTTCCAAGGTTATAGGTTCGCTGAACCTGCTAAGGTTCGTGGGCCAGACGAACCTAAGCCAAACCTTATAAACTTTCTATAATTTACATGTTTGAATAACAACCTATTACAAATATGTACTAACAAACTCCCCCTTAATAGTTGCTATAAAAAATCTTTAGTCTTCATCTTCAATCTTTATCTTCAACTTTGTCTTCTACTCTACTAGTTTCTCCACAAACATTGTCAGCAGCTCGTATCACAACAGATCTAGGAATCTTGGCTAACCTTTCAGCTTTCAACTTAGCATCCCTGTCATCAATTTCCCTTTGTACTTTCATCAGTTCCACATACAAATAGTTCACATCTTCCCAATTGCATCCTGAATGTATACCCAGAGTATAACACATCCGCGCAATGGTCTGAAACTGAACTGCCATATCCTTGTAGCTTATTCCAGCATCATGATAACCTTCAGCTGCAAAAATCTCAGCCATGTTAAGCAAATCAATGTCATCCTTCTAGCAGTTAACAATCCAAACAGGATCCAGCATTCTGATAACCCTCCATTGTTCTTCTTGTCTTAACAAAATAACTGCTTCAGAAGTCTTCTTATGATAGAACCAGAACTTGAAATATGAATTCCAATTCTGTTCTACCTTCCTTAACCTTGGTCTTTTAAACACTTTCGGCTTTGGATATCCATGTATCTTGTCTTTTGCTTGAGGAGACAACAAACTCCACCCAGATCTAGCCTCCTTCTTCAATAACTTCTCGAAAGTTTCATTATGTTTTGTCTGAATAGGCTTTATCATCTTCAATCTGGACAACTCCATACATTCAAAAGATGGTAAAGACATTAAATCTAATGCCTTTCCAAAATACTGACATCCATCAATCCGCTTCACCACATAACATCCTTTATCAGTGATACTTCATGAATATTGTGAAAGTAACCATAACTAACAATTCTTCCTATCATTTTCGATTTAGATCCAATCTTGAATCTTGTGAATTGTTTAGTCTGGTTGTCTTGAGCTTTATCATCTATTACTTCAATCATTTGCTTGAAAATACACAAGTGATCAACAATATACTTCAATTCATCTTGATTCTCTTTCCATAGATCCATGTTAGTCTTTTCTTTAAATTGAGCCAATGATGTTCTTGACACACCTCCAAGATCAAAAATCTTCTTTAAAGTATTCAGGTTATACAAATCTTCATCCATAGGATCATCTTTCTCAAAGTCAAATAAATCAAACTCATCATCTTGCTCAAAGTCAAACACTTGATCTGTATCAATTTCAAACATATCATTGAAATCCTTTGTTGAATAACCTCCAGCTATCTATCCTTCTTCCAAATTTTTATCTTTAAATCTTTCAACAATCAATCTCTACAAATCAATATCAGAATGCTGTTTAAACAAATCAAGAAAAGTAGGCAGAGAACAATCAATAATCTTCTTTGGTTCCATTTCAATTAAATCTTCAACATCATCATCATTACAATCTCTAGCCCTATCCGAAGAAATAGCAGTAACATGATTAGCATCCAATGTAATCTTGGAAGAATCATATATAACTATAGCTCCAGTAGATGAATTCAGACCACCAGATCCACTAACACCATCCATATCACCCACATCTTCTTAATCTTCATCATGAGCATCCTAGCCTGGATGTTCATCAATATCCGAATCACCATAGTCCACCTTCTCATCTTCTTCTTTCTCTTCTTCCTCATCCAAATTCACAAACACCTTCTCTGCACCAGAAGCTTCAGCCTGAGAATCTTTGACTTGCATATCATCAATCTTTTGTCTCAAATCTCTATTCTCGTTCTACAAAGCAACAATATCAACATTCTGTATATCAATCAAAGACTCCAAAGAAGCAATTCTGTCATTCAACACCTTCTTCTCAGCCACATCTTCTTCCATCCACTTCATCAGTTGAGCAATTTGACTTTTCATCTCATCTAATTCACTGGTACCCGAAGAAGATGGTTGATCAGCTTTGACTTTTTTCTTTTTCCATCTTATATAGATCAAACTCCTTTGACAACATAGAAATTCTTCTTCTAAGATCGGTGTCATCATAATCCACAGTAAAATTTAGATCCAAATCATCTAAATTTCCAAACAAGGAATCATCTCTGGAAGTAGAAGCTGGATGAAATGAAGTTTCTGGAAATGATGTTGTCACTGTAGTAGTCTCCATGAAAGAAGGAACAAAAGAAGCTACATTCACATACTCAGGAGCAAAACCTCCTTGAATTGTAGAAACAGAAACTGAAACAATAGTATGTGGAGAAGAAACATGAACTGTAGCAGGTGGAGAAGATGTAACAACATGAACAAATGGAGAAGAAACTATAGAAGCAATAACAGATGAGGATACAATGATCCTAGGAGCTTTTGACTTCTTCTTAGTTGGACCTTTTGCCATCCTCTTCTTCTTCTTTGGCCTAGATGACTCAGGCTTTTCAACACTAAAGCTAGGATCAGTAGCATCTTCTTTATCTTCTGCAGTCTGTTGTTGAGCAGATCTTTTCTTCAATCTTTTAATAACAATACTTCCTCTCACAATAGTCTCTAACTAAGACTCTGTCTCTGAAGACTCTTCACCTTCATCTTCAACCTCTACATTCTCAGCGTCAACATGAACAGAAGAAGTGTCTTCTTGTTGCCTTTGTTCACCCTGTTGATCCGGAAATATAACTTGAAGAGGTACCAGTGTAGTAGGAGTTACACTTGGCCCTTGAAATTGAGATTGTCTTGGTTGTTGTGATCGGGAGGACTAAGCAGGTGATTTCCTTATCTGTTGTCTTGGAGGAGGAGGTGGTGGTTGTTGCTGATCATCTTCATCATCACTGAATGTTTCAGTATCAGAACCAGAATCTGCATGCCTCCATGCATCATCCTCAGGAGCTACATAATTAGCCCTAGCACAATGACAAACTAATTCCTTTATCAATACAGCATCACCACTTTTCTGATACACCCTGACCTGACCAAGACTTGAGAGTCAGTCATATGCTTGAGCTTGAGTAAATCAGAAGCATCTCTGGGTAGCATCTGCTCAGGAAACCTCTCATCAATGAGCATCTATACAAATCTGGGATACATATAAAATCGATCTTTAGCTTTGGTGATATTATTAGACATGTATCTGAATATCATAGTAGAGAAATTGAACGGTTTGTTCAAGATCAATGCCACCATAGCTGATCGCATCAAATCCCTAAGCTCATCAAATGTCCCCTTCCTCATGCTCAGACACTGTAGCAATACATGAGCAAGCAGCTTATACTGCAAAGGAAGCTTTCCTTTCTTGATCGATGTAATATTGTAGACCCCAAAGTATTTAATCCTCATGAATCAGCCTTTAATGCACCTTTCTAGAATGAGTGTCATCCCAGCAGGTTCTCCTCCAAACTGTAACACCTGTCTGATGTCACATTCGCCTCTATCACATACTCCTCATCAACACTGATCAATCTGGCAGATTCCCAGAAACTCTGTATATGTGATCTGTAGATCTGGCACGAATTGGAGATGGCATAATAAATCCGTGATCGTCTCAAAAACTCTATCATCGGTCTAAAATCTTTGCCGTTCCTGGTAGTAGGATCCAGATATGCACACAGGTTGTGCTTGTCTCCGAAAGTAAGATTCGCCATTTCTACAATCAGAAAGAAAACAAAATTAAAACAAAAATTTAAGAAATAAAAAATAAAAAAAATTTCTAAGTGTTGAAACCAGCGAACCTCCCCCTGAGACGAACCTAATTCTAGACGAACATGTTGCTAAGACAAACCTATTCAACTTGAACGAACCTTCTGATAAACGAACCTTGAATGAACGAACTTTGAATGAACGAAACTTGAATGAACGAACCTTCAATGAACGAACCTTCATAATAAACGAACCTTTTGGTCAAACAATCCTTGACCAACAAAGGTTCGATTCTTTTGAAATTAAGAGGTTCGTCACGAACCTATCAGGTTCAAACGAACCTTTAAGATTCAGCGAACCTTTGTTCATCCAGCGAACCTAATCCATTTCAAATCAAAATTTTAAATCTTCGAATTAGTTTATAAAATTTATACCCCAAGATTCGAAACTCAACAATGAACAACTTTAATGAAAGCAGTTTGTCCAAAACTTAGATTTTAATAGGTTTAGACTCAACAAACTAGGTTCGACTTAAAACTCCTAAAACTAGTCATATCTCCTAATTTAGCCGGTCAAATTCCAAGATCTATACCTAAAAATGATCACAATGCAATTATGAGTCTAATGATATCAGGCAAAAAGCTTCGGAGGTCCTCAATCGAAAATCGAAAATCGAAAAATCTAAACTTGCAGGTTTGGCAGGTTCTGTGAAATGAAAGTGACGAACGTTTTTCGAGAACCTGGTATTTATATGCGAACCTATTGACAAACCTTTTTCACGAACCTTTGAACAACATGTTAACCGAACCTGTCAACGAACCTTCTCAGGCGAACCTGTTCAAAAACTATTGAACGAACCTGTTGGACGAACCTGTCAAACGAACCAATTGGATGAACCTATCCAACGAATCTATTAGACGAACCTATCCAACAAACCTATTGGACGAACCTGTCCAACGAACCTATCCACAAACCTTTCAGGCGAACCTTTTTTTTTAAATTAATTTTATTTAAGATTTCAAAACAAACCAATGTTAAAATGTTTCAAAGTCAAAAAAATAATCAAAAATTATTGATTTAACATCAGATAAAAACAAAAATTTTTTAAATTTTTAAAATTTTTAGAACAACTAATCTACAAATTTAACAAATCTAACTATACTAACAAAACAATCACATCTTTTTGTTTGAGAAAGATCCAGACATGAAATCATATTGTATTACAATTATCAACACATCTGATTGAATTACTGAATACATTTATTAGCAAATTAGAATTCAAAGATGATTGTCAGTATATATATCCTCTTTAAGTTTAATTACTTAATTAAGATATCACTTAAACAACATTATCAAATACTTTATGTTTTCCATTTACTAGAACGCATCCCCGATTTATGAATAATTAATCAAACCAAAAAGTTCTTGAAACAATACATTTAAATTTTAACTAGTTAGATCATGTTAAAACAAAACAGAATTTCTTTTTGAAAATAACAAAATAGAAAACAATTTGAATTTGTTCAAAATATTGGAATCAAGGTTGATACTTACGTATGCTCAGATGATCCAGATAATGAACTAAAATATAATTTAAAATTAAGCTTTTAACAATCAGATCGATATTTTCATATACGCAGAGATTGTCCAAACCTTAATCAAAACCAAGAAAACAAATTTGAATTGTTTAAAGCTATAACAATCAGGTCGATACGTAAGTATACGCAGAGAATGTTTCAGCTTTAAACTAAAATAAAAGAAAAACAAATTCAGAATTTCTTTTGAAAATTAAACACATGATCAAAACTAGAAATTTAACTTTTGTTCAAGAAACATTTTGCAAGACTAACTACCACTCATTCAGGACAAAACTAAGTACTGTGTTCTAAGCATATGTTTTTCATAAAGCACAATCAAACTTTTGTCTAATTTCATCTTAACTAAGTTATAAACCTACTAACACATCAAACTTAGTAATTGTAATTGCTCTTTATGTTTAAGTTCTTGTATGATACATATATGCTTCCAATTGCAAACAATGTGCTATCATTTCTCACTTGGTCAAATCAATTTCTCAAAATTTTAAATTTTTTATGTTTTTGTGTTTTTGATTTTTTTAAATGTTTTTGTTTTTTTCAAAATTTTCTCCCCCTAAAAACTAAAACACAAAAAATAACAACAATAAAATATCTGATGTTAATTCAATAAAACCTGATTATGAAGGAAGTTGATTTGATATTACCTTACCCATGACCCGAGTGCCATTTAATTTGAGTAAATACTCAAAACGATTTTTATCAAAGGCCTTGGTGAGAAGGTCTGCTCGTTGCTTATTGGTATGTATCTTCACCACATCAATAAGTTTCTTTTCATAGCAATCGCGTATGAAATGAAACCTAATATCAATGTGTTTGGATCGTGAATGATACACCGGATTCTTAGTTATAGCAATAGCAGCCTCGTTGTCAACATGAATCGAGGTAGTCAGAAAATTCAAACCGTAGTCTCTCATCTGTTGTTGTATCCACAAAACTTGTGAACAACAACTGGCAGCCGCTACATACTCAGCCTCACAGGTTGAAGTAGTAACAGATGTTTGCTTTTTGCACTGCCAAGAAACTAAACGCTCCCCCAAAAATTGTGCACCTCCAGTTGCGGATTTCGCATCAGTCTTACATCCTCCATAGTCAGAATCACTGTACGCATTGAAGGAAAAGTTATCATCCTTAGGATACCATAGACCGGCGTCTGGTGTAGCCTTCAGATAACGAAGAATTCGCTTGACTGCTATCAGATGTGACACTTTCGGTTTTGATTGATATCGAGCACGGATACTTGTAGTAAATACAATATCTGGCCTAGAGGCAGTCAAATATATCAAACTTCCAATCATTCCATGATACAAAGTAGCATCAATTAGTTCCCCCTTAATATCAGGCTCAATCCCGTGATTGGGCTGAATGGGAGTGGAAATTGGGTTAGAATCAAGCATGCTAAACCGTTTTAGCACATCTTGGATGTATTTTGTCTGATGAATGAAGATTCCATCATCAGTTTGATCAATTTGTAAACCCAAGAAAAATTTGATGTCTGACATGGCACTCATTTCGAATTTCTCAATCATCACCTCTTTAAACTCCAAACACAATTGTTCATCAGTAGATCCAAAGATGATGTCATCTACATAGATCTGAACAAGAATAATATCCTTGCCCTTTTCCCGATAAAACAATGTCCTGTCAATCTGACCCCTATTGAACCCGTGTTCAATAAGGTGAGTCGATAATGTCTCATACCAGGCACGTGGAGCCTGATATAGACCATACAGTGCTTTGTCCAAGAGGTAAACCTGATCCCGGTGGATAGGATCCTCAAAGCCCAATGGCTGACAAACATACACTGTTTCCTTCAAAGACCCATATAGAAATGCAGACTTGACATCAAACTGAAAAACTTTGAATTTCTTTTGGGCAGCAAAAGCCAGAAATAGTCGAATTGCTTCTAGCCGCGCCACAGGTGCAAACACTTCATCGTAATCAATTCCTTCAACTTGTCTGAAACCTTGAACCACTAAACGTGCTTTGTTTCGAACAATTACGCCTCAATCATCTCTTTTGCATCTTAACACCCATCTAGTGCCAATTTTCTTCTCTCCCTTTGGCAAATCAACTAGATGCCAAACACCCAACTTTTGAAACTGATTCAGCTCCTCTTGCATAGCCTCCACCCAGGCAGGCTCACGCAATGCTTCAGTAACAGTCTTTGGCTCAATCTAAGAAATGAATGCAGAATGTATCCATAGCTCTTGAGTTCCATGAGTTCTTTCTAACTCAACATACAAACTTTCCTCATTTGCAACTTGATGTCGTGTCTGTACCCCAGCAGATGGATTTCCAATGATCTGTTCAACAGGATGATTTACATGTACTCTAGTGACAGGTATTTGCGGGACTTCAACATAATGATCAAGATTTGTGATATTCTGATCAACAACTTGATTATGAGAAACTACATCTTCAAAAACATCATGATCATCATCAGATGACCAATCATCATTGATCATCATCAGATGACCAATCATCATTGATTACATGTACTCTAGTGACAGGTATTTGCGGGACTTCAACATAATGATCAAGATTTGTGATATTCTGATCAACAACTTGATTATGAGAAACTACATCTTCAAAAACATCATGATCATCATCAGATGACCAATCATCATTGATTACTTCTGACATGCCTTCCTCAGGTGGATTATTATCTTCAACTTGATGAGAAATACCTTGATCTTCAGAATTCTGTAAATCATATAACATTCGTAAGGTTATTTCATCATCAGAAACATTTGGAGACAAATTAAAAGACTCAAACAGTTTATCATAATCAAAAAGCCAATTTGGTCCTTTTCCGTCAGGTATCGGTGTATGTCTTTGAACATCCACATTATTCCATAATTCCACAACACCCGTACGTTTATTAAACACACATTTGTTGGGAAGACTGTAGCCAAGAAAGAAACCTTCTTCAACTTTAGAGTTGAATTTTGAATCTTTCTTTAGCATGGTACAAGGAGCCCCAAAAGGTTCCAAGTGTTCCAAATTTGGTTTTCGATTTTGAAGTAATTCATAGCATGTCTTATTGTGTCTTTTATCAATCAAACTCTGTTAAGAGTAAAACAAGCTGTAGCAACAACTTCACTCCAAAATGTAATGGGGAGTTTAGAATCAGCAAGCATGGTTCTAGCAGACTCAATCAACGTTCTGTTATTTCTTTC
Organism: Mikania micrantha; assembly: GCA_009363875.1. Taxonomy (NCBI): domain Eukaryota; kingdom Viridiplantae; phylum Streptophyta; class Magnoliopsida; order Asterales; family Asteraceae; genus Mikania; species Mikania micrantha. The sequence continues at coordinate 33,043,201 of CM018687.1, forward strand.
AGCTACACCATTCATCTGTGGTTCATATGGTGCACTGAATTGCTGCTGAATGCCCTTTGAATCACAAAATTCTTCCATTTGATGACTCTTGAACTCAGTCCCATTATCTGAACGAACACGCCGTACTCTCAACTTATATAATGTCTCCAATCTGTTAAGCAACAACACAAAATTTTCATAAGTCTCAGATTTGTACTTCAAAAAATTACCCATGAAAATCTAGAGAAATCATCAGTCACCACGAAACAATATGATTCACCACCTATACTTTTCACATTGATTGGACCAAACAAATCCATGTGAAGAAGTTCAAGCGGTTTATCAATAGAAAACACTGTTTTTGTTTTATGTGACCTCCTTTTCTGTTTACCCTTCTTGCATGACACACACACATCAGGAAGTTTAAAGTGTTTAACCAATACACCCTCAACCAAATGATTATGTACTATATGATTCATCTTCCTAATATGAATATGCCGCATCCGTCTGTGTCAAGAACGTGTATCTTGCTCAGTTGCCTTGGACACCAGACACGTCTACACCTTATTCACCGTCTCCGCTTTAGCCATGTCAAGTACATATAAATCCTTTCTTATGTCAGCAGTCATTAGAATCCACTCCTCAGGAATCTGAATTCCTTGCTTAAGTACATAACACCTGTCTTTATCAAACATCATTTTGTATCCTTTATCACAAATCTGTGACACACTCAACATGTTGTTAGTTAATTCTTTGCAGTAATTAACATTGTCAAAGGAAACTTTACCATTAGTCAAACTACCAAACCCTGTAATCTGACCACCTTTGTCACCTGCAAAATTAACATAACTACCTCTCATCGACTTAAAATCCTTCAACAAACTCAACTCTCCCATCATGTGCCGTGAACATTCACTATCAACAATTCAGCGACTATTAATATGGCTCATGAATACCACCTGCACAATAAATTAAACCCAATCAGTTTCAAAAGGGATGACCCCCGCCATTTCGGCGTTGAGTCTCCCTGAATGGACTTCTGCCATTCTGTTGTGATGAACTGCTTGAAGACCCATCTTCAATGCTTTCATCCTTTTTCCCAGAAATTTGATCACTTGACCTGCATCTCAATTTCCAAAAAGATTTTGACTTACCATTTGGTTTTGAAAATGATTTTGAAGAAAATTTATCATAGAAATCATCATCAGATGATGTCACCATTTTCACAAGCTTTTTCACATTCTTTTTGTTATCAAAAACTCTTTTCTTCTGTTTCTTTTCTTCTTTTACCCAAACACAGTCAGGATCAAACTTCCTGAGAACTCTCATTTCCTCTTCACTAGGTTTAACTTTCCTAGGACTTCCACCCAAACCATTCACCTGACTCCCATCATCTGAACTCTTTATGATTCTGTTGTTTGGACAATTAGCAGAAATATGTCCTTTTCCACAGCAAGTAAAACACTTTCGTGTTTCTCTTGGTGAATAAGACCTAAAGCTGCTACAATCAGTAGAACTGAAATCCAAATCACAATCAGAAATCAAATGACCAGATTTACCACATCTGTAGCACTTTCTTTGTGAATGAGTCTTTGGTCTAGGTTCATCATAATACTTAGATGAACTTAAAGGTTTAGAAGCAACCTTTGTAGATGAGAATGTGTTCCTCAAACCAGTTGATTTTATCTTTGAATTATTCTTTTGATTTTGAAAAACCTTTGATTTTCCTTTATTTCCAATCCCAAACTTATTAACATTTTCAACAACCTTGTTAACAACTTTGTCAACCTTTTCAGAATACACTTTTTGCTTTTGAAAAATACTACTAGACTCTCCTTTTAGTGTAGTAGAAGACTTTACATACACCATATGTTTGAGAGTAGTTGTTGTTTTGGGTTTCTTCACTGGTTTGTAAACAAGATTGGGTTTGATCACCACTTTCTCAACTGGTATCATCTCAGCTTTTAAATTCTAAGACTTCAAAATCTTTTTATCACCAGTTTTAATTTGATAACCATTTTGTCTCAGAATATCAGGTGAATATTATGATTCAGTGATGTCTTCAATAATAGGAGCATCACTATCAAGAGACACAATGTTATCAGATGATGATCCTCCAGCACTTGCAACCACATATTCAGACTCATGTTCATCCAAAGAAACAGGATGAACTTCCAAATTCAAATCAAGTTGTGGTCTTGGCACAAAGCTAGGAGGAGGTGGTACAGCATGAAAACCTATTCCAGTATTATCATGCGATGATCTTTGCATGGAAGCAAAGTAATCGATGACATACTTAGAATTTTGATAATTTTCAAGCTTGCTCTTGTTCACTTCTGCTTCTGCTTTTGCTGCTGATAATTCAACCTTCAGCTTCTGCACTGATTCGAGATGCACAGACACAACATGGTTATTTTGTAAAACTTTGATTTTCAGATCTTCATTTTCTTTACTTAAATCAATTATCTTTTTTGTCAAAAGCTTTTTCTCTTAAAATTAGCTTCTTGTTTGCATCTGTGCACTCTACCAGATCAGCAGTCAGCTGAGAATTCATCTCTTTTAGTTTATCAATGATCTCTAACAGATCCTCATTTACCTCATCCACTTTCTCTTTGCCTTTACCAGTGTGTTCATCCAACGAAGCCATAAAAGCACCCATCAGTTCATCATACTGCTTTCCCCAATCATAGCCTTCATCAGCTTGACTAACCAAAGCTTTCGATGACTCTTCAGACTTTTCTTTCTTCTTCTGATTGGTTTCTTTTGGCTTGAACGGGTTTAAATTCCCTTGTTTCTTCGGATTCTTACATTCTTTGGCAAAGTGACCTAACTCACCACAGTTGTAGCATTGCGTAGTCTTTGGATTAAATCCAAACTCGGTGTTGCGGTGGAAAGTGAATTTCTTGCCAGTCTTCTTTTCATATCGATTGATTCTTCGAATCACACTTGCCAGTGCCCATTGAGTGTCAATTAGCTCCATTTCATCATCATCAATTTGCTCATAATCTTCAAATGTAAGATTAGAGTTTCCAATCCTTCCTGCAATTTGTTCATCATACGCGCTGACTACACAAGACAGAATTGACATGTGATCCCGAACAGCTTCGACAGTTACTTTCCCTATATTTGTTGTATTTAGCAGAACAGGAGTTGGTGTCGAGTCAGACTTCTTCTCATTTGTAGAAAAAGATGAACTGGAACTTGATGATGAAGAAGGAGAAGTAGTACTTTCAGAAGTACTAGAAACAAATGATGTATGAATCCTTGCAGATAAAACCGGTGGTGTAACCACAGATCCATCGTATAATGAAGGATCTTGTGTAACATTTACTCTTTTAGCTTTTCTCTTATCCTTCATCTCTTGCTCTTCAAGCTTTTGAATAAATTCCACCAAGGTCATTCCTGGTAAATTTTCTCTCAAGATTAGCACCAATGAATTCCACTTGTCAGGCGAAGCATCTGCAAGGCAATCAATCTTTTCATCTTCAGTATAATCAATGCCACACTTTCTAACTTCTGTCAGCAAATGTCTGTATATAGTGATCAATGCTTCAAGACTTTCATTGCCTATAAAATTGAAGTTTTCAAACTCTTTGCGAATGTCAGTGGCTTTCATCTTTTTAAGATTTGTATTTCCCTCAACTCTGGCTTTCAAAGAATTCCATAGACTATAAGAAGTCTTGTGTTCATCAAACTGATGTAAAATCTGATTTGGAATTGCTTGGCTTAACATCCAATACGCCTTTTTCTCTGAATCATACTTCTTTCTCTCATCAACATCTAATCTCTCAAGAAGTTGATACAAATCTGTTCCCACCACTCTAGGTCTTTCATATGGAGACAAAATCATTTCCCAAAGATTAGTGTCCATTCCATTAAGATGTATTTCAAATCTTCCTTTCCAGTTATCGTAATCTGCCAAATCCAGCAACTTTGGAACTTTGTTCGTACTTCCAACCTCAGTTTCACTAATCAGAATGCAATGAATCTTAGAATTCTGACTTGCTATCGCAGCATACATCTCAGCCATGATTTTTAAATTTCTAGCAGCGAACCTTTTCACTTCACGAACCTAACAATCAGGTGAACCTTCAAAAAGCTTTGATCTGAACGAACCTTCAGTGACGAACCTGAAGACACGAACCTCTATTCACGACCTCAAGTCATGAACCTTAAGTAACGAACCTTAAGTCATGAACCTCAATTCACGAACCTCAAGTCACACGAACCTGAGACACGAACCTGATGCAACGAACCTTGAAACAGATCTGATTTTCACGAACCTTGAGACAAACGAACCTCAAGTCAGACGAACCTCTGCTGAAAAACAACGAACCTCAAACGAACCTTGCAGAAAATTTCAGACGAACCTCTTCAAAAACTCCAAACGAACCTCAGAAAAATATCAATAACAGCGAACCTATGGTTCCAGCTGTTCACAGGTTCGGCTCATGAACCTGTACTGCAAAATTCGAAATTTTGGAGGGAAAACCTTCCAAAATGTGAAGAAAATCCTTCAAAATCTTCAAATACAACAATTGATGATGAATATACACTCAAAACAGCAATAAAACACAAAGAAAACTAGAATTTTGATCCATTTATTGATCTTCTAATATTCAAATCTTCAAATACTTGAATTTCTTTGACAAATCTTGAATAGAACTTCATCAAAAGCTCTGATACCACTGTTGATTTGGTGAATTTGATCTGGATCGTATCAAGAAGTTCTGTGAACAATCAAACACATGCGGAATCTATGTTTGATCTATATGAATTACAAGCATTTCCATAAACATCTTCATGTCATTAAGCAATATCAATTGATTACAAGTCTCACAAAGAGAATTCTCACACAGAGAATACACACACTCTCTACAGGTTTTCTAGAAGTTGTTCTGAAGTTATGACAAAATCAGACAAACCTTCTATATATACAGACACTGTCAGCCGAACCTTAAGGTTCGCCAGTTGATTTGGTGAATTTGATCTGGATCGTATCACGAAGTCCTATGAACAATCAAACACATGCAAAATCTATGTTTGATCTATAAGAATCAAAGAAGAACAAGCATTCCAATAATCATCTTCATCTCATTAATCAATATCAATTGATTACAAATCTCATACAGAGAATTCTCACACAGAGAATATACACACACTCTCTACAGGTTTTCTGAAGTTATGAAAAAATCAGACAAACCTTCTATATATACAGACACTGTCAGCTGAACCTATTCCCTTAGCCGAACCCTAAGGTTCGCCAGCCGAACCTTGAGGTTCGCTGGGCGAACCTAGGTTGCCAAACCTAATAGGTTCGCCAAACCTTTCCAAGGTTATAGGTTCGCCAAACCTCCTCCTTTCCTTCTTCTTCTGATGACCTATTTGATCTTGAAAGTTTTACCTACACTTCTCCTACCTCTTCCATATCTCCTTCTTCAGAGTCTTGTCAAACTTCTGAAGATCTATCGTCTCTTGAGGAGTGTTCAGTATCTCACATCTTTACTTCTATCCCATCTTATCCAATAAACCCTCAAGATCAGAATGAACAGATATCTACTCCATTATCACCAGTAGTGGATAGTGTACCAGTAGATATCCCTGAACAAGCTCATGCTACCACATCTGAAAGCTTTCCCGATCCCACTCAAAATTCATCTTCTTCTGATGCTGCTTCTATAAATAATTGTTTGGACATCATTCCCTTCAACAGAAATCATCCCTTAGAACATATCTTAGGTGATTTAAGTGGTGTTCAAACTAGGAGCCAGATTTCAAACTTTTTCCTTCATCCAGCCTTCTTGTCTCAAATTGAGTCTTCTAAGTATCAGGAGGCTCCCAAAGATAATAATTGGGTGGAAGCTATACAGGATGAACTATTACAGTTCAAAAGGCAAAATGTTTGCACTCTCTGCCCGTTACCCACAGGAAAATACTGTCACACCCCGAGCCGGCGGGGTTGGATCGGAGTCCCCGTCGGGCGGAAGGTTCCTGGGGCATGATATCGCGGGTGATAATCATGATGATCAGATTGTTTACATAGCATCAACGTTTAAGAATAACTAAAGCACAATCAAATGATATATAGGATTACAAAGTTAAATTACAATAGCAATGTTCTGCAATTTAACTAAGTAAACCTAATCAAAAGAATCAAATGTTTATATCTTGTATCTGTACAAGATATCAAAAGTAATAAGTATCATCACAAAAGATGTGCTTCCCAAAAGTCTACTAGGTCCTCTATCTGGGCAGCCTAGTATGCAAATCCAAGAGCTTAAGTTTAAACCTGTTCTTCACCTGAGAAAGCATGTAAAACGACCAAGTCAACACAACGGTTGGTGAGTTCATAAAGTTTATAAGTTTAAAATAGTTTCACAAACCTCCTTCGGTAAAACCTTAACCTCATTAACTCCACATGTAATATCCAAATCGGTGTGCTTATATATAGGGCATACCCCTGGGTCGAGCCTACAACCCGCCCAGACGCCATCCCACCACATACTAATCCGGATATGACACTGTTGTTAATAATAATTAAGCATTTTACCTACCAATCAACCCAATCCTCATCAACGCTTTTGTTATCTGTTTCAAAGTTTTCATGTCTATTGTAATCATAAGTGTTAGTTTCACTTTATGTTTATCAAGCATCATAGATTCACACGCACATGATTTAGATGTCCCTAATCTCATACATAGGCACAAGCTATACACACACAAATAAATCAGTAATTACATATCTCCTATAAGCAGACAAAAGCTCTGGAATACCAGAAGTTTAGCAATTACATGTCTCTTATATAGATAATAGCTTAGCATTCGTTATGTTTAGCATTTACATACCTCTTATAAGCCGACAAAAGCTCTGGACTACCAGAAGTTTAGCAATTACATGTCCCTTATAACCAGGTAATAGCCTAGCATCGTTACGTTTATGTTTAGCATTTACATACCCCATATAAGCCGACAAAAGCTCTGGAATACCAGAAGTTTAGCAATTACATGTCCCTTATAACCAGGTAATAGCCTAGAATCGATACGTTTATGTTTAGCATTTACATACCTCATATAAGCCGACAAGAGCTCTGGAATACCAGAAGTTTAGCAATTACATGTCCCTTATAACCAGGTAATAGCCTAGTATCATTAAGTTTATGTTTCTACATGTATCTCACCCCATAGGTACAAGCTCTGGAATACCAGAAGTTTAGCAATTACGTAGACTATGGTTAGATACATGTACAATGTTTCATGCGCAAGTAATAGTTTCCAAACATAAAGTTTCAATTGTTCACACATTGATTCATCATGTATATCATATGTTGACATCAAATCTCATGTACAGCACATAGCCCCATAAGTATCAAATATCATGTTTACGCATAATGTTTTCCCAAGCATAAAATGTCATGTTAACATATCGTTTCACAAGCATCTAATCCCATGTATAAATATCATGTCTCATGTAATAGCATCAAGTCCCATGGAATAGCAACAAGTCTCATAAGTCTCACAAGTATCCAACAATTGATTTTAAGCATCAAGCTTAAAGTATAAGTTTCAACAAAATTATCATGTTTATGTTTAAAGCATTAAGTAACATTTCAACAATTTATGAAAATGTTTAACATGTTTCTCAGTCCCGAAGTAAAACAAATAAGTTTGAAAGGGGGCAATGAACTCACCTTATGTCCGTAGTGATTGACTAAGTAGAATAAGAATGCACGCGCTCTTTGTTTACTCTTGTTTTGATGTTCACGATCCTGTATTGATTTCATTGTGTTTGTAGTTCATGAGTATTTGTTTGTAATATTTAGTGCGCGTGTAGGTGTTAACCCTAACTTGGTCTTCAACCCTTGGAGTTAATCCTCATTTGGTCCTGATCCTATTATTAGAATTTATTGATCTCATAATTCCTTATGTTATATGATTATCTTTGACCCACTTTTGAAATTTCAAAGATTTGTCTCCATGCTTTGATGAAATCTGTCATTATACCAATTCTTTAAAGTATTTGAAATACATTTAGCATGTGTTTTATGTAACTCTTTAGCATCATTAATTGCTATAAAATAGTTTCTAGTCATTATGTATGATTGTCCCAAACATTTTGTCGTCTTTTGTAATAAGACATCATAATAATTTATTTCACATGTATGGTTTTCATTCTAGATTTTAAGTATGGGTTCACAATGTTAGTGACATGGACTGAAAGATTAGATCATGGACCGAATGAATTTTGTGGGCCGAATCCTGTTCACATGAGCCAAGTGAGGCTGTTTGGGCCGAACAGCATGTGGGCCGCAGCAAATGGGATGTGCCAAGGGATTCTCATGGGTCTCTCTCGGTTATATTGGGGTCAGACAACAAAAACACTATTGGGCCAAAATGGTGTGGGCTTTGTTCTGCGAAATGGGCCAAGGCAATAGGATTGGGCCGAACATATGTAATATTTGTGGGTGTAGGCTGTACAGTGGGATAGCCGGCTGATTTGTTTGAATCGCATAGTTGATGGGCCAAGCATAGGAAATGGGCCTACGATAATGTAATTGGGCCTGTCACTTTCTGAATTGGTCGATTAGGTTATTGGCCATATGATTTATTATAAGCCAAATGAAACGTGGGCTAAGCAAAGGATTTGGGCCAAGGATAACGAGATGAGCTGGTCAATGATTCCAGTCGAGTAGGGCATGATTTCCCCACCTTATCAGCGAACCTATAGACTGCTGTGAAGGTGGGTTCGGCTAATATTATGCCTGCAAATTTGGCCAAGGTTCGCAATAGGATCAGATAGGTTCGTTGATGCTTCGGCTACATACAGGGTTCGTCGCCATGGTAAGCGTTCGCTGCAGCTGTTGAGGCAAGGTTCGTCACCCATGATGGGGTTCGGCACTTTGTGGGTTTGGGAGACCTCCATGGGTTCGTCACCTTGCATCATGGTTCGCTGAGGTTGAGTCAGTAAGAAAGGTTCGGCTCTGGTCACATGCACAGCTCATAGTTTCGTGGTGATGATTAGTATGAGGGTTCGGCTGGTAGCTGCTGCTCATGGGTTTGTGAGACCCCTAAAAGGTTCGACTCCCATGACACAGCCCCTCCCGATCCTGTTGCTTCCTTATCACCAACATTTCACCACGCATCCATGTTTCTAATCTCGATCTACTGATTTGTGACATGCGACCAGGTGTTTTTCAGAGGTGTTGTGGTAGTGAAAGTGATTCAACACCGGTTTTTGTGTGTGAGTCGAACAACAATTCTAGAAACCCTATTTTTTTGACTTTTCATGGCATCATACCTCTGATTTCAGTGGGTAAACCTTCAGATCTGTTGTACTTTCATGTAGAGGACATCAAGGGCTACGCGTGGGCACAAGAATCACTCAAATCGGTTAAGAAATGAGGAAGTTATGCTAGTTTGAAGGTGGTTTGGTGGTGGTGAAGAGGGTGGCCGGATTTTGAGAAGGAGAGAGAGGATGGAGATGATAAATGAAGCAAATGGATTCATTTAGCGTTTTTATACCCCGTACGGTGTTCGGGTTCGTTTCGGTTGCTCGGTTCGCGTTTTCGTCGCGTATCCGGCACGTTACGCGTATTTTTCGTAATTAAACTAAAGAGAATTATTTTAAGATGTTTGGGTTACAAATATTATCAGAAATTATTTTAAATATTGCTACATTTATTTATTTATTAAATTAGAATATTTTACGCGTTTTATTTAATTTGTTCACGAATTTGCAAAAATAGTTTCGTTTAATTTTTATTAATGATGAGTTTCAAAATTGTAAAATAGGAAATAGTATATTTCTTTAAATTTATAATCGTTCGTATCGTTATTCGTTTTCGTTTTTGTTTCATCAGATCGCGTCACCATCGCGCGTATTCGTTTGAATCGTCATTCGAACAAACACGTCAATGGTTTGGCTTTCTGATTCTTGTTTTCTACTGTTAAGTCATTATTTCAGAACGTTAAACTCTCGGAATCATTCGTACAGATCGTCACCTATACGAATAATTCGTCGGTTTAGCATTCCGTAACAATAACCGTTATAGTTTCGTTTTGTTTAACCTCACATACGTTTATGCAAACTAATATCACATCAAGTATTTATGCTTCAACACTGTGTTGTCTAACATGTTTCAGACTGTTAAACCCTAAGGTTTCAGTCAAATTCAGACAATCGTATAATAGTTTCATGTTAATCAATTGCATCAATAGTCTAAACATAGTTTCTCGTAATGTGTACCTGAGTTACTGTTCATGTTTACTGTTGCGATCACTGTTCCAGCACACGTCCGGCACTGGTGTTACAAATACCCTATAGGAACTAGATAGCTATTTAGAAATAAAACTAATGACAAAGGCATTGTAATCAAGAATAATGCCAAATTGGTAGTACAGGGGTACTGCCAAGAGGAAGGCATATATTATGATGAAACCTTTGCCCATGTGTCCCGACTTGAAGCCATAAGACTCTTCCTAGCCTTTTCTATATCCCACAGCATAAAGGTATTTCATATGGATTTAAAAAGTGCATTCCTATATGGAACCATAATGGAGGAAGTCTATGTCTATCAACCACCAGAATTTGATGATGTTCATCATACTGATTGGGTGTACAGACTAGATAAAGCACTCTATGGTTTGAAACAGGCACCTAGAGCATGGTATGATACTCTCTCTCAATTTATTCTTTCAAATAAATTTTTTAGGGGAACCATTGATAAGACCTTGTTCATCAAGAGGGTAGACAAGGAACTTTTCCTGGTTCAAATCTATGTTGATGACATCATTTTTGAATCAACAAAACCTTCCTTGTGTGAACAATTCTCTAAATTAATGTCTTCTAAGTTTGAAATGAGTGCTTTAAGTGAACTAAAAACATTTTTAGGACTCCAAGTCAAACAAACCCCTATTAGGACTTTCATTCATCAATCTAAAAATGTACTTCTGAATAAATTTGAAATGAATGATTGCAAAATAATTTCCAACCCCATGGCAACAGCACCTGGAATAACTCCAGATGAAAATGGTGAACATGTAGATCAAATTCTCTACAAGTGCATGGTTGGATCTTTGATGTAACTTACTGCATCAAGGCTAGACATCATGTGTGCAACATGTGTCTGTGCAAAATACCAATCTGCCCCTTAACAATCCCATGTATCATTTGTGAAGAGGATATTCAGATACCTTTAAGGCACTCCTGTTCTAGGTATTTGGTATCCTGCTAATCAATCTTGTAAGCTTGTTGGTTTTTCAGACAGTGATTATGCTGGATGCTCACTCACCAGGAAGTCTACTTCAGGAGGATGTCAGTTCTTTGCAAATTTCTTGGTCTCATGGAAAAGCAAAAAAACAAACATCAGTGTCAAATTCAACTGCTGAAGATGAGTACATTGCAGCAAGTCATTGCACTGCCCAAATCCTTTGGTTACAATACCAACTGTTGGATTTTGGAATAACGAAACTAAAAACACCCATCCTAGTAGACAGTGAAGCTGCCAAAATTATATTAAAAAATCATGTCTATCATTCTAAAACCAAACATATAGAAATAAGGCATCACTTTATCAGAGACTGTTTTGAAAAGGGATTGATAGTCACATAACATGTATCTACAAGTGACCAAATAGCGAACATATTTACCAAACCTTTGGACTCTTCAACCTTTTCTAAATTTGTTTCCAAATTAGGTATGATAAATATGAGTTAATAAATATGGTTAAGAATATGTTTCTCGAACCATAAAATAAATATATATAAAAGGATAATTCTCAACGATTGTCCTAACAACAGATAATTAAAAAACCACTGATGAAACAACCTTGGTTTTTCTCTTAGTGGTTGTCCTAAAACACGGATAGGTTCAGTGGTTATACTAACCACTGTTTTATATTTATCCACGGTTATAACCATCCGTTGTTACATTTGAAACACTCCATGGTTTCTACTCCTTCCGAGGTCTCCACTCCTTCCGAGGTTTTCACCTGGTAACTTATCCATGGTTAAAACTCTTTCGAGGATATGATTCTCCATCACCTCGGTGGTTGCTGGTCAACAAATCTACATCACCCCCTCCAATATAAGCGTTGCCCTAAATCTGAGTGATACTGGGGCACCTACCACTGTTCCTCTAAAATTTCTTCATAATGTTTTTGTTCAGTGTGATTATCAGGAAGACTTAAAGAACAGAACCTTGTACAAAGCCTATTTTTATCCTAAGTACAAGTTTCTGTATCACACCATTTTACAATGTCTTTCTCAAAAGACAACTAGTTGGGGAGAAATGTTGTATGACATGCAATATGTCTTGTATGCTATTCTTTCCAATAGAAAAGTCAACATGTCCCAAATAATTTTTGACCACATGGTGAATCACCAAAACAGTCCAAAATTTCTGTTGTACCCTAGGTTTGTAATGGCGTGTCTTTTTGCTGATGTTGATAATGCGTGTCATATTGCTCCTCTTTCTAATATCAAGAGCATTAACAAACACATGGATGAAACATAGGATACAACCATCCTTGATGAACCCACATCCACTTCCTCTTCCACACCTGTAAAGATACCAACCAAAAGACAAACATCTACCAAAGCCCCCAAACCTAAAAAGCCCAAAAAGACTATTCAGGAAGTTGAGATCCCTAAACAAGTCTCTGTCCCCATTGGATAGATACACCTGTTCCATCCTCACAGATGAATCAAGAATCTGCACCCTATCAAGCTCCTCTTCAATCCTCTCAACAGGATGATGTTGTACTCCAAAGGGACCCCCTACAAACAAATGAAGTGTCACTTGGCACTCAGATGGCAGTCCACTCTCCCAAGGACACTTCTGCTTCTACTCCACAAAAAGCCCTTAACTCCATTGCCCAAGTTCTCCATGAGATTGATTCTACCTTTGAGCACATTGGTTCTCCTACCCCCTCTCCAATTGAGGAGCAACCCCTTCAAACCTCTGCTCAAACTAATCAATCTCCTACCCATGCAGAAGAGGATGAAATCAGGGTGTCTAGTCCATCTAGACATCATGATCATATATCTAGAGCATCCATCTCACTTGACAGTCCAATGGGACTTCAACCGGATGTATCAGGAAATAAGACTCTAGGTATGGCAACAGCCCATGAAGTTCTTGAAACTAAGTCTGGAAATCCCCAGAACCAAGAAAAAGGGGTCCATGACATTCCTAAGATGGACTCAGGTCATGATAAAATTGACTCACCAGTCAAGGATTCAGATGATATCCGTAAAAGGTTGGACACGAATCAGATTTCAAACTAAAGGTTCGACGAAGGTCGGTCACTTCAAAACATTTGGATGTCCTTGCACTCTCCTCCACACTGAACGAAATCACAAGTTTGATGACAAAGCTTATGAGTGTTACTTCGTGGGCTATTCTGCTAAGAAAGCCGCATATCAGGTGTACAACAAGAAGTCTCGGCAAATAGTGGAATCATACTACATTGATAGGCAAGAAATGAACAACATCGATGCCGGTTCAGGTCCAAACTAGCTATTTCAGTATGATTCTACATTTGAGCCCTTCAATACTTCATCTGAGAGGGCAGGACCATCTAACCCTGAAGACAATTTCTACAAAAGTGATGACATGGACAACCGGGTTGACTATGTTCCATGTGACCCTAAGCTTCTGACAGTTGACCCGCCAAGCATGTATGATCGAGCTCAGCCTGCTCAACCGACTCCGATCAATGAAATCTTCCAATCAGATTCGGAGACTTCTCAGTTTGCTCAACCAACTCCGGACACATATCAAACCTCATTTTCTTCTCACCAGACGTTTGACAATTCGCTGTTCTTAGACCACATCCCTGAGGAACATTGTGTGGATATTGGAGCTGATGCTAGTGAAACCACTCCCACTAATAACACCGCTTTTTCCAGTGAAGATCAGCTAACTAACATCAGCAACCTACTCGACAATTTAATTGTGGAGGAAGTGCCTACTTCTAGCATCAACAAGAATCACCTGTGGAGAACATTATTAGACCACTTTGAGAAGGAGTTCTTACCAGGAGCAGATCTATTCTGGATCAGACCGCTTTACCTGAAGGAACTATCACACGCAGTCAATCAGGTCAAATTAATTCTTGTTTATATCCTTGCTTTATTTCGCAGGTAGAACCCAAGAACATCAAGATGGCTCTTAAGGAGTCAAGCTGGGTTGAAGCGATGTAAGAAGAGTTAATGCAGTTTCAAAAGCTCCAAGTGTGGAATCTGGCTCCGTTGCCCAAAGGGAAACTGCCAATCGGAACCAGATGGGTCTTTAGAAACAAGAGAGATGATTCGCATGTAATCATCAGAAATAAAGCACGATTGGTCAGGGCTTCTACCAACAGGAGGGTATTGACTATGAGAAATTCTTTGCACCGGTTGCAAGACTTGAAGCTATCCGCATCTTCTAGGCCTATGCTTCCTACATGAACTTCATAGTTTATCAGATGGATGTGAAGAAGGCTTTCTTGTATGGAAATGTCAAGGAAGAGATCTATGTATGCCAACCTCCCAGGTAAGAGGATTCGCAGTTTCTCGACCACTTCTACAAGCTAGACAAAGTCCTATACGGTGTTCATCAGGCACCACGAGCATGGTATGCAACACTCGTGGATCACCTACTAGCAAATGGATATACCCGTGGAGCCATCGATCAGAAACTGTTCATTCGCAAAGAGAAGGATGATTTGATACTTGTCCAGATCTATGTCGATGACATTATCTTCGGTTCCACGAGCTCAGTGCTGTGTAAAGAATTTGAAGCTGTAATGAAGAAGAAGTTTGAGATGAGCGCAATGGGGGAGATGACCTTTTTCTTAGGTCTTTAGGTCAAGCAAGATCCAAAGAAGTTTGAATTTGTTTCTCTCAGATCATCTGGATGCAACAACAGCTTCTCGATTACGGTTTGAATTTTCTTGACTCTCCTATATACTGTGATAATGAAGCAGGTCTTCAGATCGTCAAGAATCCGGTACAACGTTCGAAAACTAAACATCTGCTCGCTTCCACCATCTGCTCGCCTCACTCAAACTAATAAGTTTTGATTACAACAATTTTTGTAAATACATTAAAATTTGTGTTTTGTTCTTATTTTATTTTTTCTATCACAAATTTAGGGGGAGAATATTTGCAAAAAGAACGAAAATATTTTCGGTATTTTAGTTTGTTCATAAATTTAGAAAATTTTCAAAAAGAACAAAAAGATTTTTGGTTTTTAAGACTATCTACAAGTTTAGGAGGGGTGGAATCTAAGAAAAATACAAAAAGATTTTATTTGGACATTCATGTGAAGTGGTTTAATGGAAAGTGAAATGATTTCTAACACTTAGAAATTCACTACCTTAGTATAATTTCAAAAGAATAACATGTTTAAATAATTATAAATCACCAAGAAATTAAAGCACATTTTCTTATAGAAAATTGGGCATGATCATTCAAAAATATTAAAATGTATATAAATAAGTAAGAAGTATTAGAAAATCAGATAACCGGACATATGCAACAACTATTTGACTTTTTGTAAAAATCCTTAAGTCAAAATAAGATTGCATTTTGATACACTTGAAATTGTTTTGGGAAAACTCGGGTATTTTCTATCTTTTGTGGAAACAAAGAGCGAAAAATACTTACTGAATGAATTTTTTTAAAGGGATTTGTTTCATGTTAGCAATTTTGGTTATCGGGTGCCCATATGCTTTTTAGATTCATTTAGCAATTGGGTCCAAAGTGTAAAAGGGTTAACCTTGTTCAGAACCGCTCCTTTTACATTTTAATACCGGACCCATTTACCAGTTAACTAAATCGGTTTGCGGTTCTCAAAATTTACCTATTTGGTTCTCGGGTACGGGTCCACGGGTTATGGGTCAACGGGTAATACCATTTTACTCACCCTTAGATGTATGGGTTTACTTGGTTAGCGATCCAATGGAAAGAGTTCGAAATAGCAGAAGGGTTATCGAGTTCGTGAATTAATTTTGCGATCCTGGGGTGTCGTGATTATGATTTGTGTGCACAGACTAGTTTGCAATCACCCAAAAGATCAATAGTGCTCAATTGATTTGAATTTTAAAGTCATTAGGTTAGTGTTCGTGATTACAGTTCATAGTGATATCTCGTGTAACAATTTTTACTAGATTTTGTTGTTATTACCCTTAATTGGTGATTGAAATCAATCACACAGTCACAAAGGTTGCTAAAAATGGAGAGAAATGAGTTGTTAACGCTTTTAGATGAGCTGGAATCAATCGGGTTGCATTCGAGTGATGAGGGTGGGTTTTGGATCCGGGTTGTTTCAGATGAGCGAAGAAGGGAGTGTAAAAATGTGGGTTTTACACTCCAATCCCTCCAAGTTTCATTGCCTTGCTATTTTAGATTTTAACTTCTAAAGCTGAATTTCTAGTTTGATTATTTACCAAATTATTCTTTCTTGTTTATTTTCTTATGATTTTATGTATTAAAGTATCTTTAAACTTTACAAAACCTTTTATTACTCCAAATCTTATAAGTTTTTGTAACAATTTATTATGACAAAAATATCATAATTAACTAAACTTCAAATAATTTTAACATAACAATGTCAGTATTATCATTCTTAGTATTTATCAATATTTTTTATTGTGATTCGTTTTTTTCTTAATTTGTTCTTATGAATGTAAACACACACACACAGATATATATATATATATATATGGAATTAATAAAATGAAAACCTCATTTTAGTGTGAAAACAGTGAAAACTAGGCAAAAATCAAGTAAAAAAAACCTTTTTTTAAATATTTTTACAGTTGTTACATTATTGGGGACATTTTGTAGGTCCAGATCTGATTCAATACTTGAGCTTTATGGATCCAATCGACACCAAATGACTCTAAAGTGTGCGGAATCCAGATTAGAATCAACAGAAGAGATGTAAAAATGTAATCTTTGTATATTTCGTGAAGTTTGCAAGAACAATGCGTCAATACGTCTAGAGAGCAAATGCCTCGGGAATCCAACCCTAGAACAGTACCAAATACGTCTATTTATACTACTCTAGGAGTACTCAAACCCTATACACGAAAATGGTTCGAGTACTCGAAAATGACAAGTACTCGAAATCTGATGTACACGAAAATACTCAAAAACAGGTCTTCAGCTGGTCACAGGTTGACTTTGTCAGACTTTGTCAGTCTTCATCGTTGAATGGGCTCTACAAACTCCCCCTAGACTCATGAAGTCAACCAATAGGAAGTGTGACCGAGTGAGGGCCTGCACCAACGTATAGCTTCATCTCCATATCAAATGCAACAACCCTGGTGAAAGGTTTTTCTTCTTCATCCCAATCTCCATAGACCTTGATAGGTGTATTATGTAGTTTCTTCATATCTTATTTTCCGTACTTCAGAAGGTCCACGGGATCCCAAATCATATCAGTGTCATTGATGTCGCCCTTGGTTCTAAGAGTAATGGTTGCGTGATTCTTCTCATCAAAGTACCAAAAATCGAATTTCACGAGCGAGTTGTCAGGGACTCTTGTGGACACTGGGACTGCTTTCTCAGTAGCTGGTGGAGGGTACTTGTAGTAAATCCACGGCTCCTTCTTTATTGGATCCAGTAAACAAGTAGAGATGAATCTTCTTCATTTAGTTGTCTTCATTGTAAGGAAGTCTCTGTCACACTGATCCTTTATAAACTTAGCAAATAGATTAGCTTGAGTATCTTTGGATGGGTTAAAAAACACAGCATTGTTGATGCTTCTGATATCAAACTTCGGCATCGAACAAAAAACTTGGGGCCTTTTGAAAGCTGCTTATCCTTGTCATACATTCAGCATGTGACGTTTAATCTTTCGTTGCGCAAGGCAAACATGTCGCGCGATCCAGATGTCCACGTAACGTCGTTTTGCTGAGCTGATACTTCTCCCATCCAAGTTTGCTGAACCTCAGGAGGAGCAGGAGTCCAATCACTTTGTCTATCGAACCAACTGTCAATCATCTTGCCTAGTGATGCGACTTCCTGTCCTTGAGGGTTGACATACTTGTGAGCATACAAGTAGTCGACATAAGGATCGGTAGAGACGTTGCCAAGTATGATATTTTCTATTTCTTCTTCTGCAGATGCTCCCGTAGAAGACTCGGAAATCTTCTTCCTTTCTTGATCACATACAGCATCAAATACTGAGTCCATGGTGACATCAGCATAAAAATCTCCAAGTCCAGCTGCATTCAGCTCCTCTTCAAATCCAAAAAACATGAAATTCTCAAGAAAATCCTCAGAATAAATCATCGTATTTGTCCAGAGGCTTCTTTGAGGATGATGGATTCCGTGTATCATCATCGCCTTTGTTATCCCTGGGGGGCTCATCGTCCTTTTGACCTGACGAGCTTGTGCCTTGGCCCATATCACCACCTGTATCGTCATCGTCATCGTCATCTTTCTTTTCTTCTTTATAATCATCCGCTTTCTTTTCTTTTTCTTCTTCATCATCATCATCATTGTCATTGTCGGCCTTGTCTTCTTCCTGGATCTCAGACTTAGATCCAGTCAGCTATTCTATAAGTTTAGTCAAACGACTGTTTTCCTTCTTTACAGGCCAATGTCTTTGTTCTGCTTTCTGAGCTTTTCACATATCGTGACAACCTTGCTACAGATTTGTATTGAGTCTGTCCTTGGCGGATGAGTCTTGTTCTAACTGGAACACTCTTTCTTGTAGCCATTCTAAGTCCATAGGCACCTTCTCAGGCATGTAGGGTGATGCTGATTGCAGTGGCACATTGCCTTTGTCTTTCTTGGATTTGGGTGGTGATGGTGGTGTTTGAGAGAAGTGGATGGGAATCGAAGAATGTGGAGGAGATGTTGGTTTAGCTTGGGTGGTTTCGGTAGTGGTGGATGTAAGTGGTGGAATAGGAGTTTGGGTGGATGCGGTTGGTTGTGTGGGTGGTTTGAGTTGTGGGGCTGGTTTAGGCTTTTGTGGTGGTGTGGTTGTGTGGGTTGAGGTTTAGGTGGAGGTGATGGTGGTTGTGGCTGTGGCTGTGTCTGTGGTTCCAGAGAAGATGATGATGTGCCTTCGGTCTTCTTCCTGAGCCTAGGGTCTTTAGCCCTATTAGACTTCATCATCAAACACTTTTTCTTCGGAGATGACTCAGGAGTGGGAACGTAATCCGTATCCTGTATTTCTTCACGTTCGGCCCTGGATAGTGGTGGAATGATAGGCTCGGGCTCTCGGATGATTTCTTCTTGGCCTAATGATGAAGACTCAGATGATGAATCCTCAATAGCCTTATTGGCTTCAGCACTTGTTCCTAAAGGAGGAATATCGTCCTCATCAGCTACAAAACGCAGTAGTTCCTGCAGGAGGAAGATCGTGCTCGTTAGTGACAAAAGCTGCAGTAGTACCCTGATCTTCAACCTCCTCATCCAAACCTACAAATAATCTGCCAAATTTCTCCAAAGGGCGAGCACCAACGTACTGCTTCTTACCCTTTTTGTTCATCGTCATGTATGAGAAAATGTCTTCTTTCATTCTCTTTATGCCCAGAGTCCCGATAGTTGGGACGAGATTCTGATGACCCTTGTTTATGATGATCTGGATGAATTTGGGAATTGCTAAGAATCTTTCTTTCTATTTCCCTTTGATGTTGGCGTGCATGTCTCTGAAGATCATCCTTGAGTAATTAAACTCAAGTCCCATAGCGATAGCCACCGGGCAAGAACTGAGGGTCTGGTTCAGGACGTCATATCCTCCCTTTTGTCCATAGAGGCACTGGGTAACTACATGGGCTAAGTATCTTTAGTACGAGTGGAGAAGCTTCTTCTTAGTCGGAGGGTAAAGACCCTCGTGTCCCATCCTGTAAAATGTCCTCTGTATCAACTCATGATCATGCTCAACTAGATCTGTAGCTTTGTCTCCGAATTGAACGCATTCCCAGATGATCTGCTCAGAAATAATCACGGCTGTCCTTGTATCTTCCCAATAAGGCTCACATTCCCATTGGAGTGAGTTCTCTCAATTATGGGGTTCCAGAAGTCATATATGAAAGAAGATATGATCTCTGGATGCTCCATGATGGCATAGTTGCAGGGGTGTCATTTTTAACCGAACCCAAATACCAAACCCGATTAAAAACAACATGAACCCGAATAAGTATTAACCCGATCTTCCGAACCCGATCTAGTAATAAACCCGAACCGAAAGTTTTTAAATGGTTTGGTAATGGTTAATTTTCTCAAGGATTTGGTAATCCAAATAACCCGATTATGTATGTTATCGACTTATTAATATGTTATATGCATGAATATATGCATTCATTATTTTGAATATCACTCATAATAACGTTTGTCAAGTTAAAACTGTATATGTTATGTGTATGTATGTATGCATTCTTCCATACGTGTATATTTACACTATCCGTAAGCTATCTCGGTTTTCATCTTTCAAGTTATATATAATGCTATGTGTAAGTATATATGCATTCATTATGTATATGTTAAATGTGTATACATGAGACAAATATTTATTTTATATTATGTATATGTGTATATTTTATAATATTTCAAGTGTTTTAGTGTTAATTTTTAGGTTGACCGTTAAGTGAATTTAGTATAACCTGAATACCGATTAATACCAACTCGAAGAACCCGATTGCCAAAACTCGAATACCGAATACATATAACTTAAATGGTTTTGTTATTGGGTATATTTTTAATGTCAAAAGAGCCGAACAACCCGACCCAAGGAAGCCGAAACCCGATTAATAAACTCAAACGACACCCCTACATAGTTGACTGGAGAGAGGATTAGTCCGTCCACCATGCATTTGAAATAGCAATGTTTCTCCGGAGGATCGCCTAGATACGCTGACATGTTGTGGTCCGGCACGAAATGTAGATCAGCCATCTGAAACAAAAAACGGGCCAAGTTAGTTAAACATAAAATAAAATTAAAAGCCAAAATTAAAGTCAACAGTCAAAAGTTAAGTCAAAATTAAAAGTCCAAGTTCAAGTCAACGGGTTAAGTCAAATCACAGGGTCAACTGGAGTTCACGAAATTGAGGGAGTACACGAAAATTGGTCTGTTCTCGAAATTTGGTTCTCGAAATCCGGCACACGAATGTGGTTCTCGAAATCGTGTACACGAAATGTTGTACTCGAAAAAGCGGGTATTCAAAATTCAAATTTCGAGAACATAAAAATCTTCATAAGTTCTTCAATTTTGCTCCTTAGAACTCCAGATCTGGTTCAAGACTCGAGCTTTATGACTCCAATCGACACCGAATGACTCTGAAGTATGCGAAATCCAGATTAGAATCAACAGGAGAGATGTAAAAATATAATCTTTGTATATTTCATGAAATTTGCAAGAACAATGCCTCAATACGTCTATAGAGCAATTGCCTCGGGAATCCAACCCTACAACAGTACCAAATACGTCTACTTATACTACACTAGGAGTACTCGAAACGTATACACGAAAATGGTTCGAGCACTCGAAAAAGTATTCGAAATCTACAGTCACACGAAAATACTCAAAATCAGGTGTTCAGCTGGTCACAGGTTGACTTTGTCAGTAAAAAAATATCTTTTATAAACACATGTAAAACATACGTAACGCTGCGTAATTTTTTTTACGTTTTGTTACGTATGTTTTACATGGTTTTATAAATTTTTTTAAAAAATATATCGTGGGCGCTTTTTTGGTTTTTTTATAAAAATGTGTCCAATAGCGT
Organism: Mikania micrantha; assembly: GCA_009363875.1. NCBI lineage: Eukaryota > Viridiplantae > Streptophyta > Magnoliopsida > Asterales > Asteraceae > Mikania > Mikania micrantha. The sequence continues at coordinate 33,064,902 of CM018687.1, forward strand.
TACAAACCTGTAAAAAATTCTAAAAAAATACGTTTTTTTTACATTATTTTTACGTGGTTTTCATAGTTTTCAAACTAAGAAGGGATTTTCAAATTATCTATTCCCTATATATATCTGTGTGTATGTGAATTATTATTATTATTATTATTATTATTATTATTATTTTTTCAATACAAATCTCAAAACATATTAAGAACTATGTTTTTATAAGAAAGCATATTAAAAATTCAAGTTCGAAGCAGAAAAAACGCCGGAGGTTACATAGCATACTTGTTTAGGCTCGTAAACCTACTATAGCTTGATAAATTAAAACATGGCAACACCAAATTAGCATATAGTTGCTTGCTCACTAGTGGCACATTACTACAGGTGTTACTCGTTTAGGTGGTATAACTAATGTGTGTTCTCTTAGTTTAAAATACAGGTGTAAATTCTGACACGAAAAAACATCAAAATAATAAGAAATCAACAAAATTTGTTTTAACATGAATGAGTTCAGGTTAGTTTTGGGCTAAATAGGCAAACCTGCTCAACAAAACAAGTTGGTTTGAGTGAACCCAAATATTCATGTTTGAGTAAACCCGCAAATATTCATGTCGTGTCACACCCCGGGCCGGCGGGCCGGATCGGAGACCCGTCAGGCGGAATACTCCCGAGGCGTGATTGTAATCGGAGTGATAAGATTGTTACATTGCACATGATAATATGAGAAATACTAAATACATTAAATGAATAAAATTAAATTACAACTGTTTCATAATTTAATTCTATTACGGCTTGACATGGACATCTGGAATGAGGACCAGATGTCCCACAAAGGTTGCTTGCACAGATGCAAGTCTAGAATCTTGTATCCGGGCTAGCCAGATGGATTCCTCACAGGAGTTGTAGGTTCCTCTAAGGGATCCTATCTTTCTCTCTCTAAAGTCATCATGCTTTCACCTGTTCTTTACCTGAGAACATGTAAAATCTGTCAACACTAGGTTGGTGAGTCACATTTGTTTTGAAAATATTAGGTTTTGTAAAAGGCTTAGTGAAAGTCTTTCCATTCACATCGATTTGAATTATGATGTGTGAATGATGTTGAAAAACACGAATGAACTACACAAGTGCATCGGCCTGACCATCATTACTGACACCATCCCAAATCACCGAAGACAGTTTATGTATAGGGCATACGTAGGGTCAGGCTTACCGCCAGCCCACCATCCCTTCGATGATCCACGAGAGTGTCCAAAACGGAAATCGAACCTTGTCACTTGTGTATCTCCACTCTACTCGACACGATAGTTGGTTGTAAAATGAATTTGTGAGAAAAAAGCGCATGATCTGTCTCCTCGTATAGGAGACAGGTTTTGTTTGTTTAGAAAATTGCACAAGTGACGCTCCTTTCTTCTAGTAAAACATTGTTTACTATGTACTCGTTTGAAACTCGTTCAAGACCAGGTCTTGAACATTTATTTGATTTGAAAACTCTTGTTTTTGTTGTGTGGTCTGTCCGTAATATCACCCTTGTGATCACTTACCAACCCTAACTGGTATGATTGAGTGATTAGTTCCCCTGGAACTAATCTGAGTGGTTGCACGTGTGTATGCGTGTAACGTACCAGCCTCAGCGCTGAAGGTTTGTTAAACCTATGGTACCATCTACGTTTCCGTCGGTTGACCCTGTCAACTAATGGTAAATGACTCTGATGTGTGTTGTTCGAGAATCCCTCAATGAATTCTCGATGTGATGTTGTGTGGACGCATGTCCTAGTGAATTACCCTAGACAGATACCATACAAAATATTGTTTGTTTGATGGGGGATTCCCATGAAAATGAAGGTATTCGATTGTGCACTACACAATTCCACGATTTGTGTTAGTTGACCTCTTGGTTAGGCATAAAGCCTCGAACTATTGTGGTCAACGGACATCTCCTCGGTGATTTGTGGTTTGAACCCTCGAAACTGGTTTGTTGCCGTTGTTTGATGAAAAGTTAAATGGAGCGATGAACGCTCAGTAAAAGTAGTTGAAAAGACTCTTATACGTATAACATTTGTATAAGAGGTTGAGAGTTGATCCCTTTATTGAAATTATTTGAAAATAACTCTTATTCGTTGATCACTCGAATAAGAGGTTTCATGCTTTCATCCCCAAATGATTTGGAAGCAAGAAAATTGAAAACAAGGGGTCTGTGAACTTACCTGAGGTATTGGGTCGTCAATGCCCTCACCCGGTATGTTCTCTCGGTTTGAATCCTATGTTAAATATTAGTTGGCTAGGTGTTAGGTTATTATGTGCTCTGTTTCTTGATGTGATTTTTGGAAAATGTGTTTTCTTGATGTGCTAAGGACTCGTGCCAATACTTACTGTGGAGCTCGTATTTGACCGAAATGAGATGAAAAGGGTTGAAATCTTGAAATGGAGGTGTTGGGGTTGAAATACACACGATTTGGACGATGGAATGGTTCCATTTCGCGTGGAAATGGCCGAAAAATCGAGTGGCCGAGTGTGGGGTTCGGTTGAGAGAGTTGGGCGAAATGGGTTTGAAAAACATAAGTGTTGCTTTTATAGCTGTGCTATCACACGAATCAGCCGTTCGTACGAATGGCTCCTATTTGTGCGAACGAACTGTGGCCAAAAAAAGTCACGAATTAGACCGGTTCGTACGAATGAGAGTCCATTCGTATGAATGGTTGTGTGTTTTAAAATTTTGATTGTTTATTAAATTGTTTTGGTGGGTTTTATTTAAAATTGTTATTATTTCACGTCAACGTTAATGACTCACGCTGGCATCTGTATGAATCGTCACCCATACAAATGCCGCGTTGTATTAAACTGCTAACATTGTTCGATACTGTAAAGATTTCATTTAGAGTATCCAAATCAAACAACATATCCACATGGATCGTCACCTATGTCGACATCTCGTTGGATCGATACTCCAAAATCTTATCCATTGAGGTTTTGTTCATTGTTTTCCCTCACAGGTTGTTTTCTTTTCTTCTGATTCATGTTCATGTGATTAAGTGGATTTTCCTAACTTTTTTAGGAAAACCCGTGTATTGTTATTGTCGTTTATTATGGTTTTCTTTGCTCTCGTAACACTATGTCTTACACTGTGAATGTGTACACCCTTGGATTTCCGACTCATGGTTGCTCGGGTGCCGGTTGTCACATGTCGTGTTAAGGTTCAAGAACCAAGAGGTATGATAGATACAAACAAGATGGCTTAATGGTTCTGCATACTGTAAGATTAAATTATACTCACTATGTGGCGCTTCTAGGTCCTCAAACTGATGAAGAACGTAGCTTTATGGCTCCAAATAGCACCAAATGCGTCTAAGATGTGCGGAATCTAAAAAGAAACAGATGTAATAGAATAGCTAATTTCTATTATAAATTCGTGAACTTTACAAGACCAGCCTCCATACGTATAGAGAGCTATGCCTCAGGAATCCAACCCTAGTGCAGTACAAAATGCGTCTATTTATACTACATCTAGGAGTACTCGATCCTATGTACACGAAATGGACAAGTACTCGAAAATGGAAAGTACACGAAAATCATAAGTACACGAAAATCACTAAACTTGGTCCTCATCCAGTCGCGCATTGATTTTGTCAGTCTTCGTCTTTGGATTGGGCTCTACAAACTCCCCCTAGACTGATGAAATCAATCAATGGCAAGCGTAACATAATGAGGACCAGCACCTGCGTAAAGCTTATGCACCATTGCCATTGCAACAACTCGTGTAAATGGCTTCGCCTCTTGATCATAACTTGCATGTCATCTTTTCCAAATTTTAGCAAGTCCATCGGGTCCAGAACAATATCCAAATCTTTCTCATCTTTTGCGATAACTGCTACAAATGTCTTCTCGTTAAAGTACCAGAAATCGAATTTCTTCAGCGAGTTATCAGGCACCCTCAATGAAACTAGGACTGCTTTTTCGGTCTTTGGAAGAGGATACTTGTAATAAATCCACAGTTCTTTCTTGACCGGATCAAGTATACACGATGACACATATCTCTTTCATTTTGCAGTCTTCATAGTAGGAAAGTCCTTGTCGCACTGATCCTTCACGAATTTGGCAAACAGCTCTGCTTGACAATCTTTCGAAGGATTATAGAACACGGCTTTGTTGATGCTCCTAATAACAAACTTGGGCAAGCAACAGAAGTCTTGAGGCCACTTATAATACTCCAACTATCTACATGCAACCTATCAATTTTGCTAAATCTTCTGCTTCAAAAGTTGATTGTGTTTCCACAAACTTAAACATTTTGACAGAGTTTCAAGGTGAGAAAAGAAAGAACAAATCTATCATATTAGAACCAAGAACAAGAAGGGGTTCTATCATCTTTGTGCACATTGGCATCTTTTATTTTACTGATCTGCAGGCACATTGGTCTTAACGTCACACATCCAGGTCTTTGCTTACGCAAAACAAAGGATGCTTCAGTAAGTATTTTCCACTCTTTGTTTCCACAAACATAGAAAATACCCGAGTTTTCTCAAAAGGATTTCAAGTTTATCAAAATACAATCTTATTTTGACTTAAGGATATTTACAAAAAGTCAAATAGTTGTTGCATTTATCTAGTTATCTGATTTTCCAATACTTCTCACTTTTTTATATATATTTTAATATTTTTGAATGATCATGTCTAATCCTTTTATAGGAAAACTTGCTTTAATTTCTTAGTGATTTATACTTATCTAAACCAGTTAGTCTTTAGAAATTATACTAAGATAGTGAATTTCTGAGTGTTAGAAATCATTTCACTTCCTATTGAACCACTTCACCTGACTGTCCAAATAAAATCTTTTTGTAATTTTCTTAAACTTTTGAAAAGATAAAATATTTTTGTATTTTTCTTAGATTCCACTCCTCCTCAACTTATAGTTCAACTTAAAACCAAAAATCTTTTTGTCCTTTTTGTAAATATTCTCCCCCTAAATTTGTAACCTAAAAATTAAACTAAAAACAAATCACAAATTTTAATGTATTTACAAAAATTGTTTTAATCAAAACTTATTATTTTGAGTGAGCAAGCAGATGGTGGAAGCGAGTTGTTTTAATCAACTTATATTCGAAACAGTCCCGGATAAAGTGAATCCGAATGTCAATATGTTTAGTTTTGGAGTGTTGTACCGGATTCTTGACGATCTGAAGAGCTGCTTCATTATCACAGTAAATAGGAGGGTCAAGAAAATTCAAACCGTAATCGAGAAACTGTTGCTGCTTCCAGATGACCTGAGAGCAACAACTGGAGGCAGCGACATACTCAGCTTCTGCAGCAGATGTAGATATGCTTGTCTGATTCTTGCATTGCCATGAGACAAGGCGATCTCCCAGATACTGACATCCACCTGTGGTTGACTTCCTGTCTAAATTGCAACCTCCAAAATCAATGTCAGAGTAAGCAAATAATTTGAACTTAGAGTTCTTAGGATACCACAAACCGAGACGAGGTTTCCCGAAGAGGTAGCGAAAGATCCTCTTGACAGCAATCAGATAAGAAGCCTTCGGATTTGCCTGATATCTGGCACACTGACATACCGAGAACATGATGTCGGGTCTACTTGCGGTGAGGTACATCAGTGAGCAAATCATCGATCTATAAAGATGTTGATCAACATCTTCACCTTCTGATCTTGCTTTACCTAGAGACCTAAGAAGAAGGTCATCTCCCCCATAGCACTCATCTCAAACTTCTTCTTCATTACGGCTTCAAACACCTTACAAAGCATAGAGCTCATGGAACCGAAGATAATATCATCCACATAGATCTGGACAACAATCAAGTCATTCTTTTCTATGCGAACGAATAGTGTCTGATCTATGGCTCCACGGGTATATCCATTGGCTAGCAGATGATTCGTGAGAGTAGCATACCATGCTCGTGGTGCTTGATGCAGACCATACAGAGCTTTGTCTAGTTTCTAGACATGGTCAGGATACTACGAATCCTCGAATCCGGGAGGCTGACATATACATATATCTCTTCCTTGACCTTTCCATACAAGAAAGCCATCTTCACATCCATCTGATACACCGTGAAGTTCATGTAGGAAGTGTAGGCCAAGAAGATGCGAATTGCCTCAAGTCTTGCAACCGGTGAAAATACTTCCTCATAGTCTATACCCTCCTGTTGGTAGAAACCCTAAACTACCAACCTTTCCTTGTTTATGATGATAACACTAGAGTCATTCCTTTTTTTTCTGAAAACCCATCTGGTTCCAATTAGCAGTTTCCTCGTGGGTAACGGAACCAGATTCCACACTTGGAGCTTTTGAAACTGCATCAACTCTTCTTGCATCGCTTTAACCCAGCTTGACTCCTTAAGAGCCATCTTGATGTTCTTGGGTTCTACCTGTGAAATAAAGAAAGAATATAAACAAGAATTAATTGAACCTGATTGACTGCGTGTGATGGTTCCTTCAAGTAATGTGGTCTAAACCGGAATAGATCTGCTCCGGGTGAGAACTCCTTCTAAAAGAGGTCCAATAATATTCTCCACGGGATTATTCTTGTTGATGCTTGAAGTAGGCACTTCCTTCACTGCAAAATTGTCAAGCAAATTACTGATGTGAGTGACCTGTTCGTCATTGGAGGAAGCAATGTTGTCATCGAAAGCTGTTCCACTTGCTTCAACTTCATTATCCACACAGTGTTCCTCAAAGATGTGGTCTGAGAACAGTGGATTATCAAATGCCTAGTGGGAGGAAGAGGTTGTATGATCTGTTTCCTAAGTTGGTTGATTTGAGTGAAAAGTTTGTGGATCAGATGGGACAACTTCACTGATTGATTGGGCTCGCTGGTACATACCAGGTGAGTCAACACTAAGAAGATTCGGATCACATGGAACGTAGTCAACCCTGTAATCTATGTCTTCACTCTTGTAGAAAATGTCTTCAGGCTTAGTGGGTCCTGCACTCTTAGAGGTAGTATGAAAATGCTCAAAAATTGAATCGTATTGGAACAGCCAGTTTGGACCTGAACCGGCATCAGCGTGATTCAACTCTTGCTAGTCGATGTAGTATGACTCCACAATCTGCCTTGTCTTCTTGTTGTTTACCCAGTAGGCAGCTTTCTCAAAACAATAGCCAACAAGGTAACACTCATCGCTTTGTCATCGAACTTGTGATATGGTTCAGTGTGGAGGAGAGTGCAAGGACATCCAAATGATTTGAAGTGACTAACCTTCGGCTTTTGGTTGAAGAAAATATCATATGGTGTCTTTTGGTGACGCTTGTTTAGTAGTGCACGGTTTTGAACACAGCAAGATCTATTGACAGCTTCAGCGAAGAAGAAGATTGGCAGCTTTGACTCAAACAACATGGTCTATGCAACCTCGATAAGCGTTATTTTCCTTCTCTCAGCTACTCCATTCTGCTGAGGTGTACGAGCTGCACTGTACTGTTGAGCAATCCCTTTTTCATCGTAGAAATCAATAAGAGGCTGATTTTTAAATTTTATACCATTGTCAGTTCTGATCACCTTAACCTTCAAGTTCTTCTGATTCTCTATCAGAGTGATGAATTTCTTCAGGATCTCTGGGGTCTCATCCTTCTTCGTGAGAAAGAAAACCCAAGTGAATTTGGAATAATCATCTGTAATCACAAGACAATATGACTTCTTCCCGATGCTCATAACGTTGACTGGTCCAAATAGATCCATGTGAAGAAGTTGCAGAACTGATGAAATTGAATTGAACAGCTTTAGCTTATGGGGCCTTTTGTGTTGCTTCCCCTTGGCACACGCGATGCACTTCTCAATTCAGGAGAAGTCCTTTGAAGGGAGTCCAATGACGTGATCTCCCTTTGCCAATCGATTGAGATTCTCCAGGTTGACATGACCCAATCTGCAATGCCACAACAATCAGTGTCTGATGCCTTGGAGAACAAACAGGTGTTCTCAGTGAATGAATCATAATTCATATTGATAATTTAGGCATTGTTGATCCTCATAGTTCTCATCAAAATCCACTTCTCAGGAATGACAAAACCAGGCTTCAAGATCAAACACTCCTTATTAGTGAAGTGAGTTGAGAAGCTTTTGTCACAGATCTGGGAGACACTTAACAGGCTGTGATTGAGGTCCTCCACATAGTAGACATCCTCAAAGCTTAAAGTACCATTGGTAACGGTTCCCTTCATGCTAATCTTCCCACTTTTATCTTACGAAAAAGAAACATATCCTCCATTAAACGGTGTGACCTCACGCAACTGAGAGAAATCCCCAGTCATGTGCCGAGAGCAACCACTATCAACACAGCACACGTTTTTCAGCTTGTTTGGTCATCCCTGCATAGCATACACACGTTTAATGAGAAACAGTTACCCAAATATTTACAGGTTTAGGCAATTTGATGATTCCTTTGCCTTTGTCCTTCAGCTTGACAACATTGGTTGGCTTGTTTCCTTTAATCTGCTTGTTCACACTCCCAAGGTCATTTGGTTCTACAGGTGGTTTTCTTTGAGGTTTACTCTTCCATTGAGTTTTAATTTCATATTGGAAAACCTTTGTTTTCTTTTGTTTTTGAAAACTGTTTTGATGTGGTTTGGATCCATTTTTGCTTTTGGCAGTGTGATGATTATGAGGTCTATTATGAGGTTTCACCTTTGGCATGGAGAATTGATCGGTTCTCATAGATTTACTGACTGATTTTGCCTTAGGTGTAACCTTTTGATTCTTCCCATAGAAGAACTCAGTGGGTCTGTGTAGACAGTGTCTTGCTATGTGGCTTGGTCTTCCATATGCATAGCAGCATACCTTTTGGTAAAAAGCTTGTGGGTCAAATAGCTTTACATCCAATGACCTAGTTGGAACATAAGGTTCACAGTTAGGATTTAACTTTGAACCCGCCTCTATAGTGATTATGGAATGAGCCACGTTTACATTTTCTGTCAAAGGAGAAGAATTTGATTCTAAGACACATTTGTTTTTAATATCACCACCAATTTTAACAAAATTTGTCCTAAAATTCTTAACCATTTCATTCGATTTAATTTTGATTGTTTCAAACTTTCCAACAAAATCATCTTTTGGAACATAAAAATGTGATTTGCAGATGAGACTGGACAATCTGTGCTTCTCCCAGCACTTCTTTATTCTTCCTCCTCACTTCGACCTGTAACACTTCAACCTTCTGTACAAACCTCAGAATTATCAAAACGATTTAAATTAGTCAAAATAGGATCTGTTGTAAGATAAATTGGTTTCCTAGAACAAGTGGTGAACTTAAACCTTCGGTCTGACTTCAACAGCAAATCATCAACAGACTTGTTGATCATGGGCATGATGGAATAATTATGGTTAAAAGGAGGTTTCACCTCAGAATAACCATGCCTCATTGGTCACCTTCCCCTGTTCTCAAAATCGACCAATTTAGCCACCACAGTACTTGAGTAGTCATATTTATCACTCTGATATTTGTTTGAGACAACTCAGTTTTAGCTTGTTCTAACTCTAAGGTAATCTTAGCTATTCGATGCTTGGCGTCCCGATAGTTAGACTCCTTGTCACTCAAAAGCTCTTTTAATTTTGAAATATCACGCCTTTCAGCATCAAGTTTCTTTTAGAAAATATCTTCATTTTTAAGAAACTCAGAGTTAAAATATTTTAGTTTGGTGACCTCCTTGATCAAAGCCTCATTGTGAGATCGATATTTAAAAACATTTTCAATGCAAGAAATAGAGCAGAGATTTTCAGTTTCCTCATAGCGCTTTTCATCAACCTTAGCCATGAATGCATGGCTCAATGTCACCTCCAACTCCTGAACTTGATCACTCCAGTCATAAGCATCTGATTCTTGAGTGACTAAAGCTTTGGATGTTCCAGCTCTTGAAGCATCATCTGCTTTCTTCTCAACCTCCTTAGCATTTTTAGGCTGCTTGCACTCCCGAGCAAAGTGACCCAGCTAGTCACAATTATAGCACCTGAGCTTTGACTTATCAAATCCGAGCCTCTTCCCCAGATTGTTCCCAAAACTATTCTTTCCGTATTTCTTGATGAACTTCTTCGCTTTGAAGACTACCATGGCCTTCTGCCATGCAATGTGCATCTCCTCCACGTCAGCAGGATTAATTTGCTCCAGATTATCCTGTGTAAAGTTGGCCGGTGCCAATTCACCTGCAAGGAAAGCATTGTAACTGTTCATAAATCCTTTGAATAGTAGCGGGTTTTCTACACTCTTGGGGCTGATTTAGGGCACTGAACTAGCTTGCCCTAAGGAGAGGAATGCAGTCTCATATGGAACAGATTGTGATCCTAAACTAGCTTGCCATGGAGCTGGCATGGTTCAGTGCTCTCTTCTTATCATCCATATCATAGGAATTGATGATGGATATCAGCTCACTCAAGGTTATCTAATACGTAACATTGGTCCTCTTCATAGTAGTACAACTGGAGTTCCAACTGTATGGCGAAGAGTTCAGCAACTTCTTATTGACCTCTCCCTTGGTCATTTCAATTCCTGCACTTGTCAGTTCTGTCATAAGGTGGGTGAAATGGTTGAGCTGAGCTTCCAAAGATTCTCCTTTGATGTGGTTGAACATGTTGAACCGCTGTCTCAACATGTCTTTTCTGCTTTCCCTCATGTCTTCATTCCCTTCAAAGCGTTCAACCAATGCATCCCATAGTGGTTTAGCAGTCTTGTGCTCCTTAAACCCGTGAGCAACCTCAGTTAACAAGGCAATAGTGATGGAGGCATAAATAAATGCATAATCACCCCTTTATCACCAGTTGTGAGGTATTCTGCTACATCTGTATTATCAGGTGAGTTTCGTACAACCCCTTTTCTTTTTAATCTTTTATAAACATCGGGGAACACTGTTGAACTTTTTGGAACTATATGATATGTATCACTGTTATCAGAGTGATTTCATGTGATTGTTGAGAACTTGTGGATTTCATGGGATTTTGCCTGAGAACAGAACACTATCACAGAACTTGAAAATCCTCATTTTTGAACTGTATATAGTGAACCCATGTGAGGCCGAACGGGGAAACATTGATATCACTATCGGCTGACCACCCATTTGCTGGGAGCTGCAACTCCCCGTGTGTGAATGTTTGTTTCCTGTTTCCAGAACTTCTTAATGTTGTGATAGACATTAAGATAATGAGGCATTAAGATGTTACCAACGGGTAGTATCTTGTAGAACAATATCGTCAGAAATGAACTAGATACGGGTCCCATGGTTATCTGGAACTGAACATTTTGAGAACTTATAATTACATATCATATCATATTGTGGAACTTGAACTGTATGAACTCACCAGCTTTGTGCTGATGTTTTCAAATTAAACCTTTTTGCAGGTAGACCGTGACTCCGGGGGAGACAGCACTTTAAACACTAGTAATTAAATAAGTCATTTGTGTAATACACTTAGTTGTAAATTTTGATACTGGTTGTAATGACGAAACCCTGTAATGTATTTACTTTAAGTTAATCTGTGTGCTTGTGATATCGGATCAAGTAAGTCACCCCTCATCTCGGAGACATCACCACTATGCTTCCGCAACCATTTCAGTGACATCATGATGATGTGACAAGAGGTGGGGGTGTGACAGGGTGGTAACAGAGCCACAGGTTATAGAGAATTAGGTTGACTTAGAGACATAGACTATAACCATAGGCTCGTATAGTGACACAGAGAGCACCGAACATAACTAATGAACAAAACTTGTTTTGAATAAAGCCAGAATAATCAGGTGGTATGAATTCCAGTTATGAGTGGCCAACATAACTGAAATTCGCAACACGTGTGCGTTCTAGTTTAATTTAATTCAAGCAGAACATTAACAACTATAAGGACGAATAGTTGTTCTGAGATAGGAAGAAGCATCATATCATGTTCATATTAAATATTGTTATTTAATATTTACTTCATGATACTGATTAGAAATTTTGATTTTACAGCTATGGCCGACCGAGGTGAACAGTATATTTATCAGATATTTCCTCATGTTATTGTGGATGGTACTCCGAGCTCTAGTTCGGGATCCGACTCCGATCCTTCTGAGGCATCGACTGCAGCCTCACAGGAGCCACCCGCAGTGCCACAGGCGCCACCAGCATCACCATTATCACCACCACCAGAACAGGTAGCATCACCTGGACGCTCTCAGCCTCGTGCTGAGAATGTAGCAGCAGAGGAACGACACAACCCTTCACCACAGAGAGTCCCGGCTTGGGATGGACTCAAGAGAATGCGGGGTCAAGCCCGTAAGACCACGGGATTATCTTCACGGAGGCAGCTGGCTCCCAGGGACGAGCCTCATGCTATACACGAGGTGGGATAATCCTCCCATCAGGCAGAGCTGAGGGCACAGTTGAAGCAAGTTACTTAGAACTTGTAGGGGACACAGCAGAGCCTGCTGCAATGTCAGGCTACGGTTGAGGATACTCGTATGACCATATTGGAGATCCTCACTTCCCACTTGACCCTAATGGATCAAGTGAAGGCTTTGGATACTGATACTCGAGCGTGGAGAACCACGATTGATGATAGGTTGAGGATGACCTGGGGACAGACTATGCTTGCTGCATTTTGGCGGCAAGTGGCATTGGTGATTGAGGGATGGATGTGGGTGAGAGAGAGAGTAACAGAGTTCTTAGCATGGTTTGGAGTAGTGAGTGCTGAGACCAGGATGATAGTCCTGGCGGTGGTCATGGCAGTTGTGGCCATGATATTTTTGTTCTTATCGTATTTTATGCGATAAGTATGTTCAGGAGATCATTCGGGGATCTTCATATCACCTGTATGCAGACAGTGGAGGATGAGATGTTGGGGGAGTTTTCATTTCTTTTCTAGTTGTAATGTTGTGTGTTGTCTCGGTAGTCTGTATAAACTGATGATAGTAATGTAATAAAATGGGTGTTTCTGTGTATTGATCTGTGTAATGTACTATTTGGGTAATGTGTGAACTATAAACATATCTGTGAGAACATATCTGTGAGAACAAACCTGTGAGAACAATTCTGTGTGAGAACATATCTATCACTAAAATACAGTACGGGAGCAATACTGTATGCGAACAGATCTAAATAAGAACATATCTATCGCTAAAACACAGTACGGGAGCAATACTGTATGCGAACAGATCTAAATAAGAACATATCTATCGCTAAAAGTACAGTACGGGAGCCATACTGTACGAGAACATATCTATTGTTTGTGTGAAAACAAATTTAGTGCATGAACTGAGAACATATCATAGAACATGTGCGAGAACATATCTCTGTATGGGAACATATCAATGTGAGAACTTATCAATGTCTTGTATGTAATATATCAAAAACATGGGTAATAATATATTTATATCACAGTACTGTGAGCTGTGAAATATTTTAGCATGTTTTTGAATTAACAAGACTGAGTATAACTACGAACATCTGTGTGATCTGTGTGTATGGAGAACGTCTGGACTAAATTCATGTAGTTATACTGTATTCCTTATAATCACATTTCATTATAAATTTCAGTGTAACTGAATATGATTGAATTGATGTGATAGAACGGGTTATATTTTTAATGTTCTTGAACTGACCCGAGTTTGTCTGCTTGTGAGCAGAATAATGGCTCCTAAAAGAGGTCGACCAGCTAAGAGAGCTGCCCAGAACATTACAAACCCTGAACAGAATCAAATTCCACCTTTGAATGTTGAATCAAATCCGGATCCACCTATTAATTCGGAAGTGAACATGGTTCCACCTGAGAATTTGGAAACAAATACTACTCCACCAATGAACCCTGGAGCGAACACAGTTCCACCTGCAGGTACAAGTGGATCTGAAACGAACGAAGCCATGATAGCACGAATTGTGCGAGAACAGCTATCTGCTTGTGGTGTTTTGACACAACACCAACCACATATCACCGCAGGTTCTGGTGGGAACCATGATCATACTGAACATAATGCTACTGGTGGTCATGTAGAAACTCATACTACCACCGGTACAACAACCACAAAAACAACTGTTCCTGATCCACCACTGCAAGGGTGTACATATAAGTACTTTGCTTCTTGCAACCCTCCTACTTTTACAGGCAAGGAAGGAGCGGCTGGTCTTTTAAGGTGGATTGAGTAGATGGAAACCAAACTCAAAATCAGCCAGTGTCTGGAGGAGCATAAGGTGTCTTATGCTGCCTGTTCTCTGAAAGAATCAGCTTTAACCTGGTGGAATACCCAGGCTAAGACTTTGGGCACAGCTACAGTCGACTCGATAGGCTGGAACGATTTTAAAACTCTGATTAGATCAGAGTACTGCCCAATCACTGAAATTCAAAAACTCTAGGAGGAATTCTGGAATCACTCTATGATCGGTGCTGATTGTCTGGCTTACACCGATCGGTTTCATGAACTTACTTGTTTACTTCCCGATATGTTTCCTACGGAAGCAGCATTGATCGAGAAGTACATTAAGGGTTTGATTCCCCAGATTCGGGGGATGGTGACTGCAGCTGAACCCACAACCCTGAAACATACAATTCTGTTAACCACTAAGCTTACCAATGAGGCGGTAAGGAATGGTACTCTGTCTTTGAAAACTCAGACGGCGGTGAGCCGTAGTGATGTCGGTACCTCTATTGTTTCTAAAGGTACTAAACGAAAGTGGTTTGGCAAAACCAAGGCGAAAGCTCCGGCTGAGATCACCCAGAGCAAGCCAACTGTGAAAAACTATAGTGCTGCTATTCCTGAGAGGAAAGCTTACACTGGACAGGCGCCCAAATGCAATAAGTGTCCATTCCATCACACAGGACCGTGTCCTGTTTGTCTGAACTGTAACAGGGTAGGACACTACTCTAAATATTGCAACTTTCCTGCTCAATCACCAAACCAAGCGCCACGACAAACCACTCAAAACAACCGGTCGTGCTTCAAATGTGGAAGCTGTCACACCCCTGCGCCGCGTGCGGAATCCACGGCGCGGTGACGTATGATCAGTTGAATCATGCACAAGTATTGAATAAGAACAACCACAATGGATTACTATGTTGCATAATGTTTAGACAATTGTTTAGTTACAGACAATCTATCTACCAAAAGAAAGACAACTACAGACCCAAAATATAGCTTACAAAATAAGACTTCAAACAAGACAATTAAACATTTAGGATTTAGTGAGTTTCTATTCCATCCTAGCAATGTTTCTTCATCTTGTTCTATCTTAGAATGGTCTCCTTAGTTGTCCCTGAGAATGTCTTAAACCTGATTACCTGAAACACGTGAAAAGTAACTGTCAACTACAGACGTAGTTGGTGAGAACAATAGGTTTAAACATTTGTAAACATGAGTTATATGATATAAGGCATAGGTAAGTTAAAGCTACATAAGATTCACACGGATGAGCTGCAACCCAAACTAACATCAAGTAAGAAAATGAGTGTAAACAGTCCAATCACAGTTCGCACGAAAGCCAACATATAATATCAAGTCCCAAAACACGTTTGGAGTTAGATAATACATCAGCAGTTTTGATAACCATATGACACCAGACCTGCAGTTGGCTTTTAAAAACAATTTAAAAGCCAACTCCATCCTGGATAAGAAAACAATGACACCAGACCTACAGTTAGCTTTTAAAACAAATTTAAAAGCTAACTCCATCCTGGATAAGAAACAATGTGTCCGCTTTCCCTTGTTGTGATCACCCAGTACTAACGCTAATGAATATGATACTTGATGCTTTTACAAGTTTGTTTACAACAATAGACACCATGTTTTCTGAATCTTACTTTAACCAAATGTGTTAATGCCTTATTTGATAACATGAATTGAAAACCAAGATTTAATTCCACGAATTAAATCCTTTGTTTTGTATACCATGAAATGAATCTCTTGATTTGAATACCATGATGTGAACCACTTGATTTGAATACCGTGATGTGAACCACTTGATTTGAATACCATGATTTAGTGACCTTGTGTTACAACAAGGTTTGTAACAAAAGAGTTTATCAAATCATTTATTTAAAAGTGTTTATCCTTCATAAATACATTTGAGTAAATCTGTTACAAAACAGTTCAAAGATTCTTTATAAAACCTTTTTAGTGAAAAGAGTTTAAGAGTTGATAATTCCTTTAAAACAGTTGATGAATCCCTAGGATTCGTAAAATGAACCCATAATGTTTATAAGAATACACACACACCTTGTGTAATGAAACATGATTGTAAACGATTGATTTGATCACGTGTTCCACCCCAAAACAGTTATAAAACAGTAAAAGAGGGGCTAAAGTTCTCACCTGTCTGCAGTAGACTCTGAACTAAGACAGATAGCAAGTAGCAAACAGGACTTCTAATTGATTCCTATAACATTGTAATCATACATAAGATATAGGATTTATAATTGTACAAACGTTGATTCATTGACTTGTGTTTCACTTGAACTTGATTAACTCTTGAATACTTGGTCATGTTATGATTTGTTGTGTAAACTTGAAAGATATGCTTTGAATCACTTGTTGGATCATGGGTCTAAGAAAAGATTATGAAATGTTCCTTGATGCATGATTCTTATGCATAAGATGATCACTGTTCTTGAATTTGATAACCGTTGATTAATATGACTTATGAAAGGATTGTTCCAATTGCTTTAAGGTCTTGTAATTGTGAATTAATCTTCGTAATTATTGTTAAGTTACAAACTTAACCAATTCATGATAAATTCACAATCTTCTTAATCGAAGGCCTCACTTTGGGCCTTAAGCCCATAATTATAAGACTAGGCTTAAATGAAGGTCCATGGGCCTTTTATGATAACAAAGGTCACTTAAATATGATATTGGGCCATGTAAGTTTCTAAGCGATATTAGGCCAACTAGAGGTTAAAACGAGCCTACATAATCGATTGAGCTTAGTTTAAGTATATGGGCCAAGTTGCTATTGGAGTTGGGCCGAATGGGTTTATGGATTTGGGCCAATTAAAGATCATGTTGGGCCAACTCTAACTCCCTTGAGCTTGATTTAACTTATGAGATTGAATACCATTGCAATTGGGCCGAGTATGCTTTGGGTTGGGCCGAGATGATTAGAGCTGTCACCACTTGGCAGCGAACCCTTGGAGTTTAGGGCCTAGGTTCGGCCAACTACATGACAAGGTTCGGCTCTATAAATTAATCAAGCAAGGTTCGGCCTTAGGTTTATGTTTAAGATGGTTCGCGACCTGCATAGGCTTCGGCAAGTTGAGCGACGAACTATGAAGGTTCGCCAATGAGTCTGAGTTCGTCGACCATAACCATCAAAAGAGTTCGGCTAATCATGCCACGAACCATGCAGGGTTCGTGGCTCAGTCTCAGCTCATGCATGGCGACTAGGATTCGTGGGCATGGTTCGGCTGCATGGGGTTCGTGAGAGGATCTATGTACAGGGTTCGTTATCATGCACTCATAGGGTTCGGGTATTAGAGAGTTCGTGAGTCTGATGAGGGTTCGCATAGGGTTCGACTGAGATGGGTTCGTGTGCAGCATGAAAGCTCATCACAGGTTCGTGATGACCCCAGGGTTCGGCTGACCATCCAGCGAACCAGAAGGGTTCGCTATGTCCACGAGGGTTCGGCCAGGAAACCTTTAATGGGTTCGGTTCCATGACTGCAGCGAACCTGTACTTGCAACTTCTCCTTCGTCGAACCCAAGCTGTTCTAGGTTGATGAACGACTCACAACTGACCCAGAACCTAAAATCGAGTGTATATAGAGTGACATGATGAGATGGTAACCGGCTAAAGCTTAGATTCGACATACACACATAAAAACCCTATTTTCGTGAACATTCTAGCACCAATACCTCGACTTTGGCTGGCTGATCTCGCTGTTTTCTTGTACTTCCGTGTAGATAATGTTGAGAGCTTCGCGTGGACACCAAGATCACCAAAATCCGTTGAGAAACGAAAGAGTTATGCGCGTTAAATGCTCGGTTTTTTTTTCTAGAGAGAGGTTGGAGAACGAAAATTTAGAGAGAGAATGAGTTGGTGGTGTAATAAATGCAAGAATAAGCCTTGTTCAAGGCTTTTATAGTTCGGGTGATGTTCGGGTCCGTTTCGGTCGCTCGGTTCGCGTTTCCGGAACGTAACGCGTATTTTACGCGGTTTTAATTAAAATAACATATTAAACTCATTAAGATGATGAGTTTCAAAATTGTAAAATATAAAATAATTATTTTAATCATTTTACTCTTCGTGCGTTGTCAGATCGTTAAACACATACAATTACGTGTATACCCGCAATCGCGTACGTTTTCCGATCGTATTAATTATTTAAAGTCGTTTAATCGTAATTATAAGTTCAACATTCGTACTATTATGGATCGTCACCCATAACTATACTCAGTCTCGCTTATAGATTACGATCTTTGTTGAATTAATTAAATGTCATAGTATTCGTCTCGACACTACGCACTAACACTAACCTGTTACACCGAACGCAGTATATTTATAGGGCTCACTCTCGCTGCCCACCACTGTTTCGATATAACAAGTTACTGTTCTTGCTTAGTGAAATCGACTATAAATAAATAATACATACTTGTTTTCTGATTACTAAGATTCTGTAACACACAAGCACACATTTTGAACATACGAATCACATTGATGAACTGAACCATGAATAGACTCTGTTCTAACACTGTTTACAACTACATGACTATATGCACAAATGTTACAGTCTCCCCTAGTTAAGGGAATTTCGTCCCGAAATTAACTAGCCGAAGATACTGTAAAAAGATGAGGGTACTTAAGCTTCATCTGGTCTTCACGTTCCCAGGTGAACTCAGCACCGCGTTTGCCCTCCCATCGCACTTTCACGATCGGGATACGGCTGCGTTGAAGTTTCTTGACCCCATGATCCATGATCTCAACTGGACGTTCTATGAATTGCATGTTATTCTGAATCTGTATGTCTTCCAGTGGAATCTGAACATCATGATCCGCCAAGCATTTCTTAAGATTTGATACATGAAAAGTATCATGAACATTGCTTAGCTCCACTGGAAGTTTGAGTTTGTAGGCTACGGGACCAATCCGTTCCAGGATCTCAAAAGGTCCAACGTACCTTGGTGCAAGTTTCCCTTTCTTCCCGAATCGGACAACGCCTTTCCAGGGAGAAACTTTGAGTAAGACTCGATCACCGACTTGAAACTCAAGAGGTTTCCGACGTCGATCAGCATAACTCTTCTGCCGATCTCGTGCGGCCTTAAGCCGTGACTGAATGATTGTGATCTTGTCTGATGTTTCCTGAATGAGTTCTGGTCCTACGACCTGTGAGTCACCAATCTCGGTCCAACAGACCGGTGATCGACACTTTCTACCATATAGAGCTTCGAATGGTGCACATTGAATGCTCGTATGATAGCTATTGTTATATGAAAACTCAATGAGTGGGAGATGAGTGTCCCAACTTCCACCGAAGTCAATGACACAAGAACGAAGCATGTCCTCAAGTGTTTGGATAGTCCTTTCGCTTTGGCCGTCGGTTTGGGGATGATATGCCGTGCTAAGATTAACACGCGTTCCCAAAGCCTTTTGCAATGATTGCCAAAAGCGAGAAGTGAAACGACTATCACGATCAGATATGATTGATGTTGGTGTACC
This sequence comes from Mikania micrantha, assembly GCA_009363875.1. NCBI lineage: Eukaryota > Viridiplantae > Streptophyta > Magnoliopsida > Asterales > Asteraceae > Mikania > Mikania micrantha. The sequence goes on from CM018687.1 coordinate 33,084,490, forward strand.
ATGACGTGCAATGATCTCGTTGATGTACAATGTGGATAACTTCTCCATCTTGTAATCCTCTCGGATCGGGAGAAAATGAGCAGATTTGGTGAGTCGATCAACGATCACCCAAATCGAATCGAAACCTCGCGGAGTTCTCGGCAACTTAGTTATGAAATCCATGGAAATTTGCTCCCATTTCCATTGAGGAAGTTCAGGTTGCTGTAGAAGTCCCGAAGGTTTTTGATGTTCTGCTTTGACCTTTGAACATGTAAGACATTTTCCCACATACAATGCTATGTCTTTCTTCATTCCCGGCCACCAGTAAGATGTACGCAAGTCTTGGTACATCTTATCTGCCCCAGGATGAACTGAGTATCGCGACTTATGAGCCTCATCACAGATGAGTGTGCGCAATTCTTCAGACTTTGGAATCCAAATGCGACCATTGAGATATAACACCCCATCAGCTCGAGGTTCTAGTTTCTTCTCAATGCCACAATCCAAGTCTGTTTTGAGTTGATTGTCCGTTACTACTTGTTGTTGTGCAATACGAATCAAGTCTTTCAAGTTTGGCTGTGTGTTGATCTCCATGGCTCTTACACGAATTGGTTTGACTGGTTCCTTGCGACTAAGAGCATCCGCCACCACATTGGCTTTACCCGGATGGTAACGAATCTCACAGTCGTAATCAGTTAGAAGCTCAACCCAACGTCGTTGTCTCATGTTGAGTTCTTTCTGATTGAGAATATGTTGTAGGCTCTTGTGGTCTGTATAGATTACACATTTAGTACCATACAGGTAGTGTCTCCAAATCTTCAATGCAAAGACCACAGCCCCTAACTCAAGGTCATGAGTAGTGTAATTCTTCTCGTGAACCTTAAGTTGTCTTGAAGCATAAGCAATGACCTTGTCCCGTTGCATAAGTACACAACCAAGACCAAGGTTTGAAGCATCACAGTAGACAATGAAATCATCACTGCCTTCTGGAAGACTAAGGATAGGGGAGTTGCATAACTTCTGTTTAAGAAATTGAAATGCATCTTCTTGTTTCTGTCCCCATATAAAGGCTTGACTTTTCTGAGTCAGTGTAGTAAGTGGCAGGGCAATCTTAGAGAAATTTGCAATAAATCTCCTATAATAACCTGCCAGACCCAGAAATGAACGAATTTCTGTTGGAGTAGATGGAGTAGTCCAGTTCTTAATCGCCTCAATCTTTGCTGGATCTACATGTATTCCATCCTTATTTATGACCTGTCCTAAGAAGTGAACCTCCTTCAGCCAAAATTCACATTTTGAGAATTTAGCATAAAGGTGTTCCTCTCTTAGTAGTTCTAAGACTTTCCTCAAATGATCCCCATGTTCTTGTTCTGACTTGGAATAAATCAGGATATCATCAATAAAGACAATAACAAACTGATCTAAATATGGCCTGCAGACTCGATTCATCAAGTCCATGAACACTGCAGGTGCATTGGTCAGCCCAAATGGCATAACCACAAACTCATAGTGTCCATATCGAGTCCTAACCGCAGTCTTTGGTATATCCTCATCATTTACTCTTAACTGATGATACCCAGATCGTAAGTCAATCTTAGAGAAGCAAGTTGCTCCCTGTAATTTATCAAACAGATCATCGATCCTGGGCAGAGGATATCTATTCTTGATTGTCAACTTGTTCAGCTCACGATAATCAATACACATACGAAATGAACCGTCTTTCTTCTTGACAAAGAGAACCGGAGCTCCCCATGGAGAGAAACTCGGCCTTATGAAACCTTTGTCTAAAAGTTCTTGAAGCTGACTAGACAGTTCTTGCATCTCAGACGGTGCTAATCGATACGGTGACTTCGCCACTGGGTTTGCTCCCGGGACGAGATCAATTCTAAACTCCACTTGTCGGACTGGTGGTAGTCCAGGCAAATCTTCTGGAAATACGTCTGGATAATCTTTGATAACTGGAACATCTCCAACTGCTTTCTTTTCAGGTTTCTTTTCCACCACGTGAGCTAGGAAAGCATAATATTTCTTTTTCAAGTACTTCCTCGCCTTGATGCACGATACAATCTTCAATCTGCGGCATGGTTTCTCGCCGTAGACTATCATCGTTTCGCCGGACGGTAAGGGGATTCGGATAAGTTTCTCCGAGCATACGATTTCAGCATTGTTTTTGGATAACCAATCCATTCCTACTACAACTTCGAAGCTTCCGAGAGTCATAGGAATGAGATCGATGGAAAAGAGATGGTCATTTAATCTTAGCTCACAAGCATGAATTATGGAATCTACAACTATGGTCTTACCATTCGCTACTTCTACAGTATAGGGAGCAGTAAGTGTGGATAGTTGCATATTAAGCAAAGAAGCAGTATGAGTAGAGATAAAACTTTTATCGGCACCAGTATCAAATATGATAGGAACATAATGATCATTGATAAGAAATGTACCCGTGATGACTGCCGGCTCTTCACGTGCTTCAGCAGTTCCAATAACAAAAGCACGAGCAGCAGCAGTATTGTTGTTGAGTTTTGGACACTGATTTCTGAAGTGTCCCTCTGCTCCACAATTATAACAGGTCCTTCCACCTGTAGCAGCAGTGGTAGTGGTAGCAGTTGTTGCAGCAGCAAGATGAGTAGATCTACAAGTAGCTGCAAAGTGTCCCATACGCCCACATTTGAGACACTTCTTGCATGGAGTGTTGGGCAGATGATGATACTGGCATTTGGTGCAAAGTGGAAACTGGCCAGTATAAGGCTTTCTAACATTAGCAGGTTGTGGCATAGCGGTGATAGGTGTGGCATGAGTAGGAGCAGCCGCAGTCAACGCTGCAAAGTTCTTGATTGTCTTTTGCTTCTTCTTCTTGTGATGGTGCTGTTCAGGCTTCTTGCCTTCTTCAATCTGTGCTCTCTTAAATCCCTTTCGGGTGAGCACTCCAGACTTCACATACTCTTCAGTAAGAGTAGCACCAAGTTGAATGGCTGCTTCCAGAGTAGTGGGGTTGTTTCCCATAACAGTTCCTCTGACAACCAAAGGCAAACCTTCAATGTATTTCTCTATCCTGCGGGATAGAGGAGTAACCAAATGGGGCACCAGAATGCACAACTCATGGAACCGAGTTGTATACTTTGCGTTCTCACCACTATCTTGCACCAAATTCCACATCTCCACCTCCAGTTTCTTCAGTTCATGGCGTGGACAAATCTTTTCCACAAGTAAGTTCTTGAATCCGTCCCATGGTAAAGCTAGAGCAACTTCACGTCCTCTGGTGTTCTTCTCAGAATTCCACCAGGTGAGTGCGCCTTTGTGAAAAGCGCTTGAGGCCATCTTGACCTTCAGATTCTCAGGACATCCAGTGAAGTCGAGAATGTCTTCAATGCTTTCCAGCCATTGCAGTAGGCCGGTAGCTCCCTCGGTACCAGAGTACTTAGGAGGTTTAGCATCGTTGAACTGCTTGAAAGTAAAGTTAGCAGTTCCAGCGTTAGTGGCATTTGAGTTGTGTGCAGAATCACCGGTACTTCCCCGAAGATTCTGGGTAATATCAGTGACCATACCCGGGATCACATCCCGCATATGAACCGCGATAGCTCGAGCAATCTTGTTGATCTCATCGTCGTTGCCACTTGTTGAACCCCCTCCGTTAGGATCACGTCGGGGAGGCATTCTACGAATAGAAGCCACAAGTGGGTCAGTAATGAGGAAGGATACAATTGAATTTTCATGATAAGGTCAGTAATATATCCATACTACTAGTATTATCATTCAATTGTAATATGATCCAGTACACGTATAAGTTATCAACTTATTTGCATACTTATCATGTGAATATGTACGATGTTCCATGATCTCTCCACCAAATCTACACACTGACACTTTCCCGATATACCGAAAATAGCTTATATATAGGGCTCACTCTCGCTGCCCACCACCGTTTCGATATACCACGATCATGCCCTTGCTAGCATTTGGCAACACGTTTGTACTGATTTCCAAGTGTGTTCCATTGATTAAGAATCTCATGATCTTTGATCAACTTGAACTATGATTGATTCCATGATTGAACTATGATTATGTTATGCGTGCACCTACTAACAGTTGTTAACATGTAGAACTAAATCATACGTGTGCTCTACATTTTTCTTGTTAACTATGTTAGTAAGTACTAATGATGTAATCACTTAAGAATTTCACTTAAGGTTTACATTTACAGAATGTTCACAACTTGATTGATTCACCATAATGTTTGGTTCATCCAAGTTTGAATTGCACTATGATTTGATTCACCAATGATTGTTTCCCCAATGTTTGTATCCCATGTGTTTGACTCATGTTCCATGTTTCCAGTTGATCCCGAATCCTCACTCCAAATACAAACGCCGGATTCCCCCTAACGTACTGAAATAAGCTTATATATAGGGTAAGCTCTCACCGACCCACCACTTACCTCAACACATCAGCGTTAATCCGTCGCTATATTTGGGGCTAAGATTCCAACTGTTGATTGATTATGATTGTTTCATGATTGCTTCTTGTTCTCAGAATATGATTATGATTATGTAAACCATGGTTCTTAATTTGCTTGAAATTAAAACCTTAGGTTTTAACATGTGTGTCCTAGGTTAATTAACCTAGGTTCTCAATACCTACAGTATCGAGTATAATGATCTCTTGTGAGAACTTCAACTAAAGAATACTGTTACACAGATTCTAAGTTATAAAGTTCCTATGATAATGAACACCTGATAATGATAACATGACAAGGATTTCAAGTTAAGATTCTAAGTTAATAGATCTTGACCTTTGAATTCCTATAGTGAATATGACAAGGATTTCAAATCAAGAATCTAATTTAATAGATCTTGACCTTTGAATTCCTATAGTGAATATGACAAGGATTTCAAATCAAGAATCTAAATTAATAGATCTTGACCTTTGAATTCCTATACTGAATGTGACAAGGACTTCAGATCAAAGATAACAATCTTTGCCTCTAAATCCCATAATGAATATGACAAGGACTTTAGATCAAAGATAACAATCTTTGCCTCTAAATCCCATAATGAATATGACAAGGACTTTAGATCAAAGATAACAATCTTTGCCTCTAAATCCCATAATGAATATGACAAGGACTTTAGATCAAAGATAACAATCTTTGCCTCTAAATCCCATAATGAATATGACAAGGACTTTAGATCAAAGATAACAATCTTTGCCTCTAAATCCCATAATGAATATGACAAGAAATTCATATCAAAGATACTGAAACTACAGATCTTTGCCTCTGAATTTCCATAATGATCTCTGTGTGAGAATTTCAGATCAAGGATACTAAGAATACAGATCCTTGCCTCTGAAATCCTTAATGCATATGTGTGAGAATTTAATTCGGTTTCTAAAATTATAGAAGTCCGATTCAAATTCTTTGACTCGATATCTAATCTTAGTAAAATGTCCCTAAGATCTTTCAAGCTTGATGTAGACTTAATGCTCACTTAAGTTACTTAGATCCTAAGTATCCTCAAGTCTATAGCACTTAGTCTTATTGGGTAGCTTAGGTTATAGTCTAGGTCATTAAACATTGGGTTTTTCCTAGTTCTCTACAACCTTGGCTCTGATACCAACCTGTCACACCCCTGCGCCGCGTGCGGAATCCACGGCGCGGTGACGTATGATCAGTTGAATCATGCACAAGTATTGAATAAGAACAACCACAATGGATTACTATGTTGCATAATGTTTAGACAATTGTTTAGTTACAGACAATCTATCTACCAAAAGAAAGACAACTACAGACCCAAAATATAGCTTACAAAATAAGACTTCAAACAAGACAATTAAACATTTAGGATTTAGTGAGTTTCTATTCCATCCTAGCAATGTTTCTTCATCTTGTTCTATCTTAGAATGGTCTCCTTAGTTGTCCCTGAGAATGTCTTAAACCTGATTACCTGAAACACGTGAAAAGTAACTGTCAACTACAGACGTAGTTGGTGAGAACAATAGGTTTAAACATTTGTAAACATGAGTTATATGATATAAGGCATAGGTAAGTTAAAGCTACATAAGATTCACACGGATGAGCTGCAACCCAAACTAACATCAAGTAAGAAAATGAGTGTAAACAGTCCAATCACTGTTCGCACGAAAGCCAACATATAATATCAAGTCCCAAAACACGTTTGGAGTTAGATAATACATCAGCAGTTTTGATAACCATATGACACCAGACCTGCAGTTGGCTTTTAAAAACAATTTAAAAGCCAACTCCATCCTGGATAAGAAAACAATGACACCAGACCTACAGTTAGCTTTTAAAACAAATTTAAAAGCTAACTCCATCCTGGATAAGAAACAATGTGTCCGCTTTCCCTTGTTGTGATCACCCAGTACTAACGCTAATGAATATGATACTTGATGCTTTTACAAGTTTGTTTACAACAATAGACACCATGTTTTCTGAATCTTACTTTAACCAAATGTGTTAATGCCTTATTTGATAACATGAATTGAAAACCAAGATTTAATTCCACGAATTAAATCCTTTGTTTTGTATACCATGAAATGAATCTCTTGATTTGAATACCATGATGTGAACCACTTGATTTGAATACCGTGATGTGAACCACTTGATTTGAATACCATGATTTAGTGACCTTGTGTTACAACAAGGTTTGTAACAAAAGAGTTTATCAAATCATTTATTTAAAAGTGTTTATCCTTCATAAATACATTTGAGTAAATCTGTTACAAAACAGTTCAAAGATTCTTTATAAAACCTTTTTAGTGAAAAGAGTTTAAGAGTTGATAATTCCTTTAAAACAGTTGATGAATCCCTAGGATTCGTAAAATGAACCCATAATGTTTATAAGAATACACACACACCTTGTGTAATGAAACATGATTGTAAACGATTGATTTGATCACGTGTTCCACCCCAAAACAGTTATAAAACAGTAAAAGAGGGGCTAAAGTTCTCACCTGTCTGCAGTAGACTCTGAACTAAGACAGATAGCAAGTAGCAAACAGGACTTCTAATTGATTCCTATAACATTGTAATCATACATAAGATATAGGATTTATAATTGTACAAACGTTGATTCATTGACTTGTGTTTCACTTGAACTTGATTAACTCTTGAATACTTGGTCATGTTATGATTTGTTGTGTAAACTTGAAAGATATGCTTTGAATCACTTGTTGGATCATGGGTCTAAGAAAAGATTATGAAATGTTCCTTGATGCATGATTCTTATGCATAAGATGATCACTGTTCTTGAATTTGATAACCGTTGATTAATATGACTTATGAAAGGATTGTTCCAATTGCTTTAAGGTCTTGTAATTGTGAATTAATCTTCGTAATTATTGTTAAGTTACAAACTTAACCAATTCATGATAAATTCACAATCTTCTTAATCGAAGGCCTCACTTTGGGCCTTAAGCCCATAATTATAAGACTAGGCTTAAATGAAGGTCCATGGGCCTTTTATGATAACAAAGGTCACTTAAATATGATATTGGGCCATGTAAGTTTCTAAGCGATATTAGGCCAACTAGAGGTTAAAACGAGCCTACATAATCGATTGAGCTTAGTTTAAGTATATGGGCCAAGTTGCTATTGGAGTTGGGCCGAATGGGTTTATGGATTTGGGCCAATTAAAGATCATGTTGGGCCAACTCTAACTCCCTTGAGCTTGATTTAACTTATGAGATTGAATACCATTGCAATTGGGCCGAGTATGCTTTGGGTTGGGCCGAGATGATTAGAGCTGTCACCACTTGGCAGCGAACCCTTGGAGTTTAGGGCCTAGGTTCGGCCAACTACATGACAAGGTTCGGCTCTATAAATTAATCAAGCAAGGTTCGGCCTTAGGTTTATGTTTAAGATGGTTCGCGACCTGCATAGGCTTCGGCAAGTTGAGCGACGAACTATGAAGGTTCGCCAATGAGTCTGAGTTCGTCGACCATAACCATCAAAAGAGTTCGGCTAATCATGCCACGAACCATGCAGGGTTCGTGGCTCAGTCTCAGCTCATGCATGGCGACTAGGATTCGTGGGCATGGTTCGGCTGCATGGGGTTCGTGAGAGGATCTATGTACAGGGTTCGTTATCATGCACTCATAGGGTTCGGGTATTAGAGAGTTCGTGAGTCTGATGAGGGTTCGCATAGGGTTCGACTGAGATGGGTTCGTGTGCAGCATGAAAGCTCATCACAGGTTCGTGATGACCCCAGGGTTCGGCTGACCATCCAGCGAACCAGAAGGGTTCGCTATGTCCACGAGGGTTCGGCCAGGAAACCTTTAATGGGTTCGGTTCCATGACTGCAGCGAACCTGTACTTGCAACTTCTCCTTCGTCGAACCCAAGCTGTTCTAGGTTGATGAACGACTCACAACTGACCCAGAACCTAAAATCGAGTGTATATAGAGTGACATGATGAGATGGTAACCGGCTAAAGCTTAGATTCGACATACACACATAAAAACCCTATTTTCGTGAACATTCTAGCACCAATACCTCGACTTTGGCTGGCTGATCTCGCTGTTTTCTTGTACTTCCGTGTAGATAATGTTGAGAGCTTCGCGTGGACACCAAGATCACCAAAATCCGTTGAGAAACGAAAGAGTTATGCGCGTTAAATGCTCGGTTTTTTTTTCTAGAGAGAGGTTGGAGAACGAAAATTTAGAGAGAGAATGAGTTGGTGGTGTAATAAATGCAAGAATAAGCCTTGTTCAAGGCTTTTATAGTTCGGGTGATGTTCGGGTCCGTTTCGGTCGCTCGGTTCGCGTTTCCGGAACGTAACGCGTATTTTACGCGGTTTTAATTAAAATAACATATTAAACTCATTAAGATGATGAGTTTCAAAATTGTAAAATATAAAATAATTATTTTAATCATTTTACTCTTCGTGCGTTGTCAGATCGTTAAACACATACAATTACGTGTATACCCGCAATCGCGTACGTTTTCCGATCGTATTAATTATTTAAAGTCGTTTAATCGTAATTATAAGTTCAACATTCGTACTATTATGGATCGTCACCCATAACTATTGTGACAACTAGTACCGAACCGTACGATAAGTCCGTACGGTGTGTGTACTTTCACAAATTACTGTGTGTAAATACCGTACATGAACAATCGTATAATAACAGAACCAGAAAACAAACCACGGTTGTATGTGCTTAAGTGAAAACTTAAATACAGTAAATACAACAACTCAAGAGAAACAATAGTGTACAAACGAATAACGAAAACAAATCGGTTGCGATCTGATATCCATAGATGACAGGAATCAGATGGCCGACAAATCAGTTTGAAAACAACATGATAACAGGAGGTTAGTTGAGTCCGATAGTGAGGAAACACAATTCAAACGTAATTTACAGTGTCGTTTCAGAATAATAAACTGACAGCGTGTTTGCGTGGGTGACGATTCACACAAACATATCTGTGAGTTTAACGTTCTGAATGTTAACTGATAATTAGAAAACCAAATCAGAAAGTGAAACGTACGATCGTGTTCGTACAGTTAGCGCTCTGTACGAAGACGCGCGTAAGTGACGCGATCTGACGAACGAAAACGAAACACGACACGAACGATTTTAATTTAATTAAAATAAAATAAATAATATTTTACAATTTTGAAACTCATCAAATAATTACAAATATCTTTCTTTTACTTATTTCGAATTAAATACGCGTATTTTTCCGGATACGCGACCGAATTACGAACCGAGCGACCGAAACGGACCCGGACACCACACGTAATATAAATACTTTATATGAGAGTAATTTTCTCATTTTTCACAACCTACACTCTCTCTCTAGCCAATTTCCGGCCAAGCACCTCCACCACCATTTCCCACCTTAAATCCTTCATATCTCACTCGTTTGTGGGCCAAATCACGCGTTCTTGGTGTCCACGCGTAGCTCTCGACCTCCTCTACCGGAAAGTACAGCGGATCTAAAGCCTTGACCACCCAAAATCGAGGTATGAGGACGTGAAGGATCTGAAAATGAGGGTTTTTATGTGTTCTTGTTCGATCTAAGCAGCTAGCCGGCTCTATCTTCCTGTCCTTGCACTATATGCGTCACTAAGATCATGGAAACAGCTTTGAGTTCAATGGGTTTGATGATGGTGATGGAGACTCAAGCATCGCGAGGGTTCTGCGTGGCCACGAACCGGTTAGAGACGGTATCGCCATGGCCGAACCTTCATGCAAGTCACGAACCTTCTCTGTCATTATCATCAAGCCTACGCGAACCCTAGCCGGATCTGAAGTGTCGAACCCTGCTACTGTGATTCCCGAACCCTATGGTCACGAACCAGACGTGCTAGCCAAACCCTACATCTGCAGCCGAACTCTCACAGTGTGCCACGAACCCACTGTGCATGGGCTACACTCCGGCGAACTATTCAACCACCACGAACCCTGGACACTCACGAGCCTTCACGAACCTACATCACTTCTGCTCAGCCACCGAACCTTAATTATGGGGATGGGTTCGCGGGTTGTGTATGCTAATCGAATTGGTGTGTTGAAACCTTTACACCACCGGCGGCTATCTAGCCCACTAGGCTGCCCAGCTCACACACACTTGCTTGGTCCAAACTAAAATCCAGTAGGCCCATGACAACCTTCTGCCAGCCCACTCTTATACACGATCCATCTAGCATTATCGACCCAACATGAAGCCACGTTCCATTATTTTGTCACAGCCCACATCTTGGCCCAATAGTTTATTCACGCCCAATATCTTTTGTCTTGGCCCAATTAATTATTAACCGGCCCAACACATAACCGGGCCCAACAATATGTAATTGGACCATGAATTTGATTGGATTACGATCTTGGATCAATCACAAAACAACCGGCCCACGTGATTATGTGGCCCAAAGGCCCAACTACACTTGGTTTAATTAATAGCCGGCCCACTTAACCCATAGGTTGAAAACTATGTTTAGAAATTAAATTGATATTAATACTATAGTAGATGCTTTGAATTATATGACAAAACTAATATATGGGGTTTGAACTGTGAACCTAAACTAGTCTTTGGATTATACACTAAGTCCTAAACCAAAGCAACCATCACATAATGACAGTGTGGAATACCAAGAATGATTTAAAGCTAAACATACAACATAAGGACATGACCAAATAGCAACCTAAGTGGTTAAGTGGGAGCACAACCCTTAATAAACAAACGAGGTCGAACGAGAACCCGAGACCCACCAGTGTTAATCCGATATGGGGGGGGTTAACACAAACACACACGAACACGTATTTAAGGACTTATACTTATAAGTTACATACAACATGAAATCAAATACAGGATCGTGAAATCAACAACAATTACAATCAAAGAGCGCGTGCGTTTCTTCACTTAAGCTAAGTCAACCATCTCAAGCACCAGGTGAGTTCATATGCCCCTTTTCTTTTAATCTTTACTGATTTCAAAGCTCGGGGCTGAGAAACATGCAAAACTTTTATTTACTTAAAAGTTTCATTAACCATATTGCTTATTTTATGATTTAGATAATAATTGTTTATCGTTATTATCATTTATCATTACATGCTTGATTGACTGACTATATCATAACCGAAATAGCTAGGATGTTACATGCTATCTTAGAATCAGGATCCATTAACACCAGAGAATAATATAAGTTGTTAAGAACATATCTTGCGACTGATTATTATTCTTACACGATAGGGTAACGGGGAAAACCATGGATAGCATGCCAATAACAATTAATAATGACATGAATGATCATCATGATAAGATAATTTCATGATAACAGGATCATTCACACAGTACTAACATCGTGTATAAGACTTGTTCTTATGACACTTTGTTCGAGATCACTAGAACACGTAACCTTGAGATAACAGTTGAGACATTTACTTGTGATATCGAGGATGATATTGCATGCACACACCTTAGGGGTGGCAATCCCTACATGTACTACTATTGCCTATTGGTACTCTATTTAGAGTACATCCTATAACCGTCAGAGTGTGCCGGTTACATTAACCATAGGTCAGTTGGGTAAATCATGAACTCTAATCATTAGGGCTAGGGGTAATTTAATGAACCTACCGGGCACGAGCGGTGCTATCATACCTACCGGGCACGAGCGGTGCTATCATACCTACCGGGCACGAGCGGTGCTATCATACCTACCGGGCACGAGCGGTGCTATCATACCTACCGGGCACGAGCGGTGCTATCATACCTACCGGGCACGAGCGGTGCTATCATACCTACCGGGCACGAGAGGTGCTATCATACCTACCGGGCACGAGCGGTGCTATCATACCTGCCGGGCTAATCCGTAAGGAATAGCTAACAGAGACGATTATGTCTCTTACTTGTTACTGGTTTATCATACCTGCCGGGCTAATCCGTAAGGAATAGCTAACAGAGACGATTATGTCTCTTACTATGTTGTTGATTTATCTTATTTACTGGGCACAAGAAGTGTTATCTTACTTACCGGGCACGAGAGGTGCTATCATACATGCCGGGCTAATCCGTAAGGAATAGCTAACAGAGACAATTATGTCTCTTACTTTGTTTGTGGGTCTATATCATACCTGCCGGGCTAATCCGTAAGGAATAGCTAACAGAGGTTTTATGTCTCTTTACTCCATCATTGGTTTATTTACATATCGGCTAATTCGTAAGGATTAGTTAACAGGGATGATTACATCTCTTATTTTATTCGTTGGGTTACTTTACATGCCGGCCGTTCCATAAGGAATGGTTAACAGAGATAATTATATCTCTTTCCTACTACTGAGTAGATAAACATACCGGGAAATCATGGGTGAAAGGAAATGGGTATCCATCGTTGTATTACAGGTAGTGTCGAGTGCAGTTAAGCATGTGGTGGGGTGGCGTCTGGGCTTGACCTTTTCGTATGCCCCTATATATAAGCATGCTTGACTGGATGAGACATTATCTGTACATCCAACCATGGAGAGGACATTGTGTGAACATGGGATTCAATTATCAATACAATTTGTGTGAAACATTATGAACATAATTGACATAAATTCAATGGTTTTCAATTACAAAACTTATGAACTCACCAACCTAGTGTTGACTTTGTTTTAAATGCATGTTTTCTCAGGTGACGGACAGGTGTAGATACATAGACGCAAGTATTAAGCTAATGGACTTTTAGAAGACCTAGCTTATTTTTGGCTTGCATACTTTTGGGATGACACAGTGAATCACTTTTGCATATCTTGTACAGATACAAGATATAAACTCATTGATTCTTTTGATTAGATTTACTTAGTTAAATTATGAACACGCACTGTGTAATTTAACTTTGTAATTCTATATTATATGTCATGTTAGGATTTCTCATTATTTATCATGTGCCATGAAAACAATCTGATCATTTCGATTATCACTCAAGATATCGCGCCCCGGGAACCTTCCGCCCGACGGGAAAACCCGATCCGTTCCCGCCGGCCTGGGGTGTGACAGATTGGTATCAGAGCCATGGTTATAGAGAAATATAGGTCATATTACTTAAACGGTTTGGCCTAGACTATAACCTAGGGACCCTCATGTAGAGATCATGTGACATAGGATTTCATTTGCATGTGTCTTCTGCTTCTGATCACTGCACTAACCGATTTTCTTTCGGTTATGATCAGAATGCCGCCACGAAGACAACCATCTGCTTTACTGCCAATACCACCACAGGACTCTGCTCCTCACTCTTCTACACCGACACCACCTGACTCTCCTCCACATCTACCACCACCTCCACCTCCTCCTCCGCCACCACCTGTTCATCAGTTGGATCCTGCTACCGTGGCACTGGCCACTCTTCTTACTAGCCAACTGAGGGATGTGATTCCCGAGATGATGAATAGGATCAACACCAACAACAGCAACAACAACGCCAACTCATCTGGAGAGGACAGTGGCAACACCCGAAACCCTCATGATTACTCCTACAAGAACTTTGTAGGATGCAAGCCACCAGCATTCAGTGGCACTGAGGGAGCCGTCGGCTTGATCCAATGGATCGAGAAGATGGAAACAACTCTTGACATTAGCGGCTGTCCTGATCAACACCGTGTGAGGTATGCTGCAGGATCACTTGAGAAACGAGTACTAACCTGGTGGAACGCCCAGGTCCAAACCCGAGGAAGGGACGAGGCATTGGCTATGCCTTGGGAGGATTTCAAGCTATTGATGAGGGGTGAGTTTTGCCCGAGGAACGAACTGAAAAAGGTTGAAACTGAACTGCTCAACCTTGTTATGATCGGAGCTGACCATCTGGCCTTCACTACCAGATTTCATGAACTGGCAACCTTGGCACCGGATATTGTGCCCACACTAGAGAAAAGGATTGAACGGTATGTCGGGGGACTACCGCCTTGCATGCAAGGGCATGTGATTGCCGCACGCCCAACCACACTTGAGATGGCTGTCACACTGTCAGCTACACTAACTGACGTGATGGTTGCCTCAGGCATGTTAAAGAAGGAGTCTGGTAATGCTGATGAGCCAGAACAACACTTTGCCAAGAAACGAAAGGTCGTTAAGAATTTCGCAACGACCACTACTACCAAACAAGCTGTGCCCACACAACCACCACGGAACCACCAAGCATACTCAGGCACGGCTCCATTTTTGCAGTAAATGCAATTATCATCATCACCCAGACGCAAGGTGCAGACAATGTACTTCTTGTGGGAAGCTAGGACACTGGGTTCAATTTTGCAAAAACCCAGCAGCTCAACACAGAGCAAACCAAGCAGTGGCACAGACCGCTGCACACCTCGATCGCATTTCCTGTTACACCTGCGGGGAACCAGGGCACTATGCGAAAGACTGTCCAAAAAGAGTGCTACCGAGAGGGCAAGCACCGAGGGGACGTGCATACAGGGTAGGAGCAGCAACAACCGACCAAAACACTGACACCAACACTGGTACGCTTTCCATTTCAATCTTTGCAGTGTATTAATTTATACTAGCATAGATTATAATTGCCCCTTTAGAGTTAGTTAGAACTTACTCGCAATATGAGGCAACACTTGGATATTTCTTACACTAAATGACATGAACTTAGTGTTCACCTACCTTAGTGAACAAACACACACCATATAATTCAAAGTGATGGACACGAGTGGTGTCAATATCATCATCGGAACGGATGCTTTGTCCCTGATGGGGATGGGGTCATCTAATCCGATAAGACCTTTTCATGTCATTACAATGAACGACAGAGATACATTTTATAAATCTTAGTAATGGGTCCGTCAATGTTGTCTTATCAGACGATATACGAATCCATCCTAACAAGGGGAGAAACGAGAGGCTTCTCCTAACAGGAATAACACGTGAGCATAAGAATCATAGTGAACGTTATAGATTATGAAATTATGCAACATCATGAGATAAAACCATGGGAGTGTATACAAATAACTATGGCACGCGGTGCCAAGCTACCTTACACTTCCAGTAGACTTGATGTTCCAGAATTGATTGGAACAATGGAATCAAGTCTACTCATTTTATAACTACACACAAAATCCTAGGTTCCCTAAGGAAGACTAGGTCACATATGAACAATTTTCTCACAAAGAACATAAACATTTCGGATAGTACGGTCGATATACTGAAAACGAATCCGTATCACATTGAACATGCTCGAGAAAACTCTAAACACAACTTTGCATAAGCATGAGAACATTAGAACACATGATATCAAAGCATCTCCACCTAGGCAAAGAAAAAGTAGTACCTGACAATGATATTTAAATTTCGGGACGAAATTTCTTTAACAAGGGGAGACTGTGACAACTAGTACCGAACCGTACGATAAGTCCGTACGGTGTGTGTACTTTCACAAATTACTGTGTGTAAATACCGTACATGAACAATCGTATAATAACAGAACCAGAAAACAAACCACGGTTGTATGTGCTTAAGTGAAAACTTAAATACAGTAAATACAACAACTCAAGAGAAACAATAGTGTACAAACGAATAACGAAAACAAATCGGTTGCGATCTGATATCCATAGATGACAGGAATCAGATGGCCGACAAATCAGTTTGAAAACAACATGATAACAGGAGGTTAGTTGAGTCCGATAGTGAGGAAACACAATTCAAACGTAATTTACAGTGTCGTTTCAGAATAATAAACTGACAGCGTGTTTGCGTGGGTGACGATTCACACAAACATATCTGTGAGTTTAACGTTCTGAATGATAACTGATAATTAGAAAACCAAATCAGAAAGTGAAACGTACGATCGTGTTCGTACAGTTAGCGCTCTGTACGAAGACGCGCGTAAGTGACGCGATCTGACGAACGAAAACGAAACACGACACGAACGATTTTAATTTAATTAAAATAAAATAAATAATATTTTACAATTTTGAAACTCATCAAATAATTACAAATATCTTTCTTTTACTTATTTCGAATTAAATACGCGTATTTTTCCGGATACGCGACCGAATTACGAACCGAGCGACCGAAACGGACCCGGACACCACACGTAATATAAATACTTTATATGAGAGTAATTTTCTCATTTTTCACAACCTACACTCTCTCTCTAGCCAATTTCCGGCCAAGCACCTCCACCACCATTTCCCACCTTAAATCCTTCATATCTCACTCGTTTGTGGGCCAAATCGCGCGTTCTTGGTGTCCACGCGTAGCTCTCGACCTCCTCTACCGGAAAGTACAGCGGATCTAAAGCCTTGACCACCCAAAATCGAGGTATGAGGACGTGAAGGATCTGAAAATGAGGGTTTTTATGTGTTCTTGTTCGATCTAAGCAGCTAGCCGGCTCTATCTTCCTGTCCTTGCACTATATGCGTCACTAAGATCATGGAAACAGCTTTGAGTTCAATGGGTTTGATGATGGTGATGGAGACTCAAGCATCGCGAGGGTTCTGCGTGGCCACGAACCGGTTAGAGACGATATCGCCATGGCCGAACCTTCATGCAAGTCACGAACCTTCTCTGTCATTATCATCAAGCCTACGCGAACCCTAGCCGGATCTGAAGTGTCGAACCCTGCTACTGTGATTCCCGAACCCTATGGTCACGAACCAGACGTGCTAGCCAAACCCTACATCTGCAGCCGAACTCTCACAGTGTGCCACGAACCCACTGTGCATGGGCTACACTCCGGCGAACTATTCAACCACCACGAACCCTGGACACTCACGAGCCTTCACGAACCTACATCACTTCTGCTCAGCCACCGAACCTTAATTATGGGGATGGGTTCGCGGGTTGTGTATGCTAATCGAATTGGTGTGTTGAAACCTTTACACCGCCGGCGGCTATCTAGCCCACTAGGCTGCCCAGCTCACACACACTTGCTTGGTCCAAACTAAAATCCAGTAGGCCCATGACAACCTTCTGCCAGCCCACTCTTATACACGATCCATCTAGCATTATCGACCCAACATGAAGCCACGTTCCATTATTTTGTCACAGCCCACATCTTGGCCCAATAGTTTATTCACGCCCAATATCTTTTGTCTTGGCCCAATTAATTATTAACCGGCCCAACACATAACCGGGCCCAACAATATGTAATTGGACCATGAATTTGATTGGATTACGATCTTGGATCAATCACAAAACAACCGGCCCACGTGATTATGTGGCCCAAAGGCCCAACTACACTTGGTTTAATTAATAGCCGGCCCACTTAACCCATAGGTTGAAAACTATGTTTAGAAATTAAATTGATATTAATACTATAGTAGATGCTTTGAAATATATGACAAAACTAATATATGGGGTTTGAACTGTGAACCTAAACTAGTCTTTGGATTATACACTAAGTCCTAAACCAAAGCAACCATCACATAATGACAGTGTGGAATACCAAGAATGATTTAAAGCTAAACATACAACATAAGGACATGACCAAATAGCAACCTAAGTGGTTAAGTGGGAGCACAACCCTTAATAAACAAACGAGGTCGAACGAGAACCCGAGACCCACCAGTGTTAATCCGATATGGGGGGGGGGGGTTAACACAAACACACACGAACACGTATTTAAGGACTTATACTTATAAGTTACATACAACATGAAATCAAATACAGGATCGTGAAATCAACAACAATTACAATCAAAGAGCGCGTGCGTTTCTTCACTTAAGCTAAGTCAACCATCTCAAGCACCAGGTGAGTTCATATGCCCCTTTTCTTTTAATCTTTACTGATTTCAAAGCTCGGGGCTGAGAAACATGCAAAACTTTTATTTACTTAAAAGTTTCATTAACCATATTGCTTATTTTATGATTTAGATAATAATTGTTTATCGTTATTATCATTTATCATTACATGCTTGATTGACTGACTATATCATAACCGAAATAGCTAGGATGTTACATGCTATCTTAGAATCAGGATCCATTAACACCAGAGAATAATATAAGTTGTTAAGAACATATCTTGCGACTGATTATTATTCTTACACGATAGGGTAACGGGGAAAACCATGGATAGCATGCCAATAACAATTACTAATGACATGAATGATCATCATGATAAGATAATTTCATGATAACAGGATCATTCACACAGTACTAACATCGTGTATAAGACTTGTTCTTATGACACTTTGTTCGAGATCACTAGAACACGTAACCTTGAGATAACAGTTGAGACATTTACTTGTGATATCGAGGATGATATTGCATGCACACACCTTAGGGGTGGCAATCCCTACATGTACTACTATTGCCTATTGGTACTCTATTTAGAGTACATCCTATAACCGTCAGAGTGTGCCGGTTACATTAACCATAGGTCAGTTGGGTAAATCATGAACTCTAATCATTAGGGCTAGGGGTAATTTAATGAACCTACCGGGCACGAGCGGTGCTATCATACCTACCGGGCACGAGCGGTGCTATCATACCTACCGGGCACGAGCGGTGCTATCATACCTACCGGGCACGAGCGGTGCTATCATACCTACCGGGCACGAGCGGTGCTATCATACCTACCGGGCACGAGCGGTGCTATCATACCTACCGGGCACGAGCGGTGCTATCATACCTACCGGGCACGAGAGGTGCTATCATACCTACCGGGCACGAGCGGTGCTATCATACCTGCCGGGCTAATCCGTAAGGAATAGCTAACAGAGACGATTATGTCTCTTACTTGTTACTGGTTTATCATACCTGCCGGGCTAATCCGTAAGGAATAGCTAACAGAGACGATTATGTCTCTTACTATGTTGTTGATTTATCTTATTTACTGGGCACAAGAAGTGCTATCTTACTTACCGGGCACGAGAGGTGCTATCATACATGCCGGGCTAATCCGTAAGGAATAGCTAACAGAGACAATTATGTCTCTTACTTTGTTTGTGGGTCTATATCATACCTGCCGGGCTAATCCGTAAGGAATAGCTAACAGAGGTTTTATGTCTCTTTACTCCATCATTGGTTTATTTACATATCGGCTAATTCGTAAGGATTAGTTAACAGGGATGATTACATCTCTTATTTTATTCGTTGGGTTACTTTACATGCCGGCCGTTCCATAAGGAATGGTTAACAGAGATAATTATATCTCTTTCCTACTACTGAGTAGATAAACATACCGGGAAATCATGGGTGAAAGGAAATGGGTATCCATCGTTGTATTACAGGTAGTGTCGAGTGCAGTTAAGCATGTGGTGGGGTGGCGTCTGGGCTTGACCTTTTCGTATGCCCCTATATATAAGCATGCTTGACTGGATGAGACATTATCTGTACATCCAACCATGGAGAGGACATTGTGTGAACATGGGATTCAATTATCAATACAATTTGTGTGAAACATTATGAACATAATTGACATAAATTCAATGGTTTTCAATTACAAAACTTATGAACTCACCAACCTAGTGTTGACTTTGTTTTAAATGCATGTTTTCTCAGGTGACGGACAGGTGTAGATACATAGACGCAAGTATTAAGCTAATGGACTTTTAGAAGACCTAGCTTATTTTTGGCTTGCATACTTTTGGGATGACACAGTGAATCACTTTTGCATATCTTGTACAGATACAAGATATAAACTCATTGATTCTTTTGATTAGATTTACTTAGTTAAATTATGAACACGCACTGTGTAATTTAACTTTGTAATTCTATATTATATGTCATGTTAGGATTTCTCATTATTTATCATGTGCCATGAAAACAATCTGATCATTTCGATTATCACTCAAGATATCGCGCCCCGGGAACCTTCCGCCCGACGGGAAAACCCGATCCGTTCCCGCCGGCCTGGGGTGTGACAACTATACTCAGTCTCGCTTACAGATTACGATCTTTGTTGAATTAATTAAATGTCATAGTATTCGTCTCGACACTACGCACTAACACTAACCTGTTACACCGAACGCAGTATATTTATAGGGCTCACTCTCGCTGCCCACCACTGTTTCGATATAACAAGTTACTGTTCTTGCTTAGTGAAATCGACTATAAATAAATAATACATACTTGTTTTCTGATTACTAAGATTCTGTAACACACAAGCACACATTTTGAACATACGAATCACATTGATGAACTGAACCATGAATAGACTCTGTTCTAACACTGTTTACAACTACATGACTATATGCACAAATGTTACAGAAGCCCTAACCACTTCATGAAAAATTGTCCGAACAATAACAACACCAATCAAGGGAATGAAGCTAGGGGAGAGCTTTTCAGATTGGTGCGACCGAGGCGAGACATGATGCAAATATTGTCACTGGTACGTTTCTACTCAATAATATTTACGCATCAGTTTTATTTGATACAGGGGCATATAAGAGTTTTATCTCTCCTGAATTTGCATCATTACTTTCATTGCCTACGGTAGATCTAGAAACTCCTTATGTCATTGAACTTGCCAATGGCAAGTTGATCAAAACTAACAGTGTTATTCAAGGATGTTCCTTGAATTTGAATGATCATCTTTTCAATATCAATCTACTTCCCATTGAGCTTGGAAGCTTTGATGTTGTGGTCGGTATGGACTGGCTTTCTGATAACCAAGCGGAAGTTGTATGTCAAAACAAGATGATCCGTATTCCCTTACCTGACGGTAATACACTGATAGTTCAAGGAGAACGAGCTGGTAAAAAACTTGGTATCATATCTTGTATGCGAGCTCATAAATTCTTAAGGAAAGGCTGTTATGCTTTCCTGGCACACGTGACTGAACACAATTCTCCACCCAAACATATCACAGACATCCCAGTAGTCAAAGATTTTTCTGAAGTATTTCCTGAGGACATATCAGGATTACCCCCAGTGAGACAAGTTGAATTTCGGATTGACTTGATTCCAGGTGCAGCACCAGTTGCTAAAGCCCCGTATCGGCTTGCGCCATCAGAAATGCAAGAACTTTCAGGTCAATTGCAAGAACTGTTAGACAAAGGTTTTATTAGACCTAGTTTCTCACCCTGGGGAGCACCAATTCTTTTTGTGAAAAAGAAGGATGGTTCGTTCAGGATGTGTATTGACTACCGGGAACTCAATAAACTGACAATCAAGAACCGTTATCCACTACCTCGTATCGATGATCTGTTTGATCAATTGCAAGGTGCTACTTACTTTTCAAAAATTGATTTAAGATCTGGATATCATCAGTTTCGTATTCATGATGATGACATTCCTAAAACTGCTTTCAGAACTCGATACGGACATTACGAATTTCTAGTAACGCCGTTTGGTTTAACCAATGCACCAGCAGTTTTCATGGATCTGATGAATCGCGTATGTAGAACTTATCCGGATAAATTTGTGATTGTGTTTATTGATGATATTCTTATTTATTCTCGGAACCAACAAGAACATGCTCAAAACTTGAAATTAATCCTAGAACTTTTGGCACATGAGAAATTATATGCCAAATTCTCCAAGTGTGAATTTTGGTTACGAGAAGTTCAATTTCTTGGGCACGTAGTAAACGAGAACGGTATTCAAGTGGATCCCAGTAAGATACAAGCGGTGAAACAATGGGAGACACCACGAACCCCGACTGAAATACGTCAATTCTTGGGGTTGGCAGGTTATTATCGTCGGTTTATCAAGAATTTTTCAAAGATAGCCTTGCCATTGACCACATTGACACGGAAAAATCAACCGTTTATATGGGATTCTCAACAGGAGGAGTCATTCCAACTGTAGAAGCACAAACTCTGCAACGCACCTATCTTGGCATTACCGGAAGGTACTGATAACTTCACAGTGTATTGTGATGCTTCTCGTCAAGGTCTTGGGTGTGTTTTAATGCAGAATGACAAGGTAATTGCTTACGCTTCTCGACAACTGAAGGTACATGAGAAGAACTATACTACTCATGATCTAGAACTTGGTGCAGTGGTGTTTGCACTCAAGATTTGGAGACACTATTTGTATGGAACTAAGTGTATTATATACACTGATCACAAAAGTCTTCAGCACATTCTAGATCAGAAAATGTTGAACATGCGACAGAGGCGATGGGTTGAACTTTTAAATGACTATGACTGTGAAATTCGTTATCATCCAGGTAAAGGGAATGTCGTAGCCGATGCCTTGAGTCGCAAGAAACGAGTTAAACCTTTACGTGTGAAAGCTTTAGGTATGACTATTCAAACCAGTCTAATTCCTCAGATTAAGGAAGCTCAGCAACAAGCTCTACAAGCAACGAACTATTCTGCTGAAGGACTAAGGGGATTAGACAAGAAACTCGATACCAAAGCTAATAGAATCTTGTATTTCAAAAGCCGAATTTGGGTTCCTTTATTCGTTAACTCTCGAACAATTATCTTGGATGAGGCGCACAAATCCAGGTATTCTGTTCATCCAGGTGCTGATAAAATGTATAAAGATCTTAAAGATTTTTACTGGTGGCCTGGAATGAAGAAACATATAGCTGAATACGTGGATCGATGTTTAACATGTCTCAAAGTTAAGGCCGAACATCAACGACCTTCTGGGTTATTGCAACAACCTGAGATTCCCATGTGGAAATGGGATCAGATTTCTATGGATTTCATCACTAAATTACCCAGAACCTCACGTAATCATGACTCTATATGGGTTATCGTTGATCGCCTTACGAAATCTGCGCATTTCTTACCTATTCAAGAAGATTTCTCTATGGATCGACTTGCTAAACTCTATGTTAATGAGATTGTATCTCGACATGGAGTACCTATCTCTATCATTTCTGACAGAGATAGTCGATTTACGTCACGATTTTGGCAAACTCTTCAGAATGCTCTGGGCACACAAATCAATATAAGCACAGCTTATCATCCACAAACGGACGGGCAGACTGAACGAACGAATCAAACTCTTGAAGACATGCTCAGAAGCTGTGTGATTGATTTTGGAGGTAGCTGGGATATTCATCTTCCACTTGTTGAATTTTCATACAATAACAGCTACCATACCAGTATTCAATGCACTCAATTCGAAGCACTATATGGACGCAAGTGTAGATCGCCTATCTGTTGGTCAGATGTAGGTGAGAGTCAAATCATAGGCCCAGAATTCATTCAGGAAACCACTGATAAGATCGCACTCATTCAAGAACGAATTAAAGCTGCTCGCGATCGTCAAAAGAGTTATGCTGATAATAGTCGTATATATATTATTAATTTATTTTACAACAAACACATATAATTTACATACCAATTTTTTAAATGTATTTAACCCATTTATGAATTTATAAAAGCTAAAAGAAAAGCTTGTTTCATAAACATTTGACCCAATAACTCATTACAATTTAAAATTTAGGTAAAAAAAATTAACTCACCTTATATTTAGTTGCAAACTAATTATCACACACACACATATGGGCATATTTTTAGCATTCGTACAGGGCACATAATATTTCAAAGACGGCCCTGGTTGTGACTAAATTACCCTATAACAATTTTTCCTTCTAAAATTTTAAATTTTTCCTTTTAAATTTGATCCCATGATCTAATAGTTAATAACACTTTTTAGCATTTTTAGGATAATGACACTATTTAATTGAAATTAATCCTCTCTGTATAATCCTAGTAGATTATAATAAAACTTTAAAAAGTTCAAATAATAAATTGTTTTAGCTAATAAAAATCAATTCGGTTAAATTCGCTTAAACCAAAACGAATATTTGTCATGTTGTTCGGTTAGGTTTGGACATTATAAAAATAGATTCAATTTGGCTTTTGGCTACGGTCAAATAACATCTAAATCCCCATAATTCAAATAACCCAAAAACCGAATTAATAAACAATGCTAACGCATATGTCTAATGGTTAATAGCATGGTGTCATTCTCATCATGCCAAAGATTGCATTTCGTATTGTTTAGAGTGTAAACGATTAAAGTTTGTTCAGTAAAGACTTGTGATCGGATCGGTAAAAAAACTCGAATAAATCGAGTCCAAACGAGCATGAGTTCTAGCCCGGGAAATATGACTCTTTTAGTTACGAGCACAAGCCTGAGCTTTTCATAACAAGTTCGAGCCGGCTCGTAAACCTAAACGAACTTTTTATTTATTAAATTAAGTGTATAATTAAAAAAATTAATTATATATATATCATACATTTTATCTTAAATTTGAAAAGTATAATTATAAATATATATCAAATTAGTAATTAAAATAAATAAATTGAATGATTAAATATAAACAAGCCAAGCTATACTGAGCTCGAGGCTAAAAATTTTCAAACAAAACGAACTTGAGCTTTGAAAATAAAGATTTTTACGAGTCGAGCTACAACTCAAACCTTATTTAATCAAAACGAGTCAAGCTCAAGCCTTAACAAACTCAGACTCGACTCGACTCGACTCGACTCGACTCGACTTAGCTAGACTTGTTTACACCCTCCAGAATTGCCGTACCATTTCCCCAACCGAGCAAATAATTTGTAGTTTTATTTGGTAATTATTGTTTTTCATATATTTATCTACTCTAATATAATAATTTTTATAACTTGATTAAATAAAATAACATGACAACAAATATGTGCTATTCTGAATATAAAAAATTAGTTTATTGACATGTGTAATACATAGAGCTGTATAAAAAATAAATATTGCAAAAAATCACTAATAAAAAATAAATATGAAAATTACATAAAATTTTTAACTTTAGAAAAATAACTCTTATAAATTTTAAACATTTCTTTAAACAATACATATGAAATTTGAAATTTTTGAATTTTTAAAATTATTAATTGAAAATGAAAAGTTTGAAATGATTTTTTTTCATTCATATTTAAAGAAAATGAATATTAGTTTTTGGCTTTGAGTTAAGTCATGAGGTTTTTCTAGTCGTGGGTTTTCTTTTTTAAGTGGATGGATAGGGTCATCACATTGTGTTCTTCTAACGAAATGGTAATTTATTTGGCAGGTATTCCCAATTAACTAAACATTGGCTATAAAAAATAAATGGTTTACCCAACATTTGCCGTAAAAAACGACTGGTTTAGATCACTTTCTATGCTTCTCACAAAAAAATTACTTTTTATTATTTTTTTTAATTTAGTGTTTGTATTATTGTCACTATTTAAATATAAATTCATAATACAAATACAATAGCATTACCTAAATTACCTAATTAAGGT
This sequence comes from Mikania micrantha, assembly GCA_009363875.1. Lineage (NCBI taxonomy): Eukaryota > Viridiplantae > Streptophyta > Magnoliopsida > Asterales > Asteraceae > Mikania > Mikania micrantha. The sequence continues at coordinate 33,110,102 of CM018687.1, forward strand.
ATGTATATATATATCTCATTTAGGTAATCTTATTGTATCTTGCATTATGAATTTGTGTATTATGTAGTTATAATAATCATAATTGGTTGGCAGAGACTTGCTTTTTAGATGAAATGTTATACGTCGAAAGACAAAAACTAATTTAGTTAAAAGTAATTTATAAATATGATTAAGATACATTTGTCGTTAAAAAAATGTAATGACATTGATAAAACACTAAAATATGATAGTCATAATTACTATGTATATATAAACAAACATACCAATTAAAATCTTACTCATTAGTAGGGTATGGTTATGATATGGGAGTGAGACGAAACAAATTTTACTATATTCTAATGAGATAAAGAGCTTAGTTTTGAAAAGACTATCAGCTCAATGACTATGTGTATATATAGGGAAATGATCAAATAAGAAAATATTTTTGCCTAAAAAAAGTAAGAATCATTAGAAATTTAATATGTGACATGCTAAAAAAAGAAATAAATGATAATTTATTATAATATCTTATTTTTGTACTAGTTTTTTTTATTTTTTTATACTTGATTTTTTTATTAGATTTTGTTTTATATACTTGATTTTTTGTACTGGATTTTTTATTTTTGCATCGGATTATTTGTTTTTTTACTTGAGTTTGTTTTTTGTACTAGATTATTTTTAACTGGATTTGTTTTTTTTATGTTTTTAACATGTCATATGTCAAATTTTTATTGGTTCCTACCCTTATTAGACAAAAATATATTTCTATTGGATCCAACCCTATATGTATATATGTATGTATGTATACCAAAGATCCTATTTTCTTAGAAAGATCATTTGAAGGTAAATATGAAGAACATCTCCATTTTGGTTGTGTTTCTACTTGCAAACTTAATCACTTCTTCTTATGGTAAATTTGTATTTCTTTGTATTTATATAATTATGTTTATCATTTTATGTAAAAAAAACATTAATATAATTTATTAAAACCATTATTGCATTGCTATAGGAAATGAGTTACCAAGGGAAGTAAATGGAACTTGCAGGACAAAATTTACAATGTTTTGCTTCAAATTAGCATGCGATCAAAAGTGCAAACGAGAATGGGATAAAGCTTCCAGTGGATCATGCAAGAATGCCTTTGTTTGTGTGTGCACTAAACCTTGTTGAAATAAAAATTAATGTATTGTCCATTTCAACCAAATGTTGTTATTGAATAAACGGTTTGAATGTGTTTCGCTTGTTTGAGATAAGTCGTGACAACTTAAAACTAATTGCATCTTGTTAATACTTGTAAATCATGTCATCCTAGTAAAATTGAACTTAAAATTGTATTAAGATGATTGGCTAACCTCAGGGCTTAACCCTAAATTACATACTAGATTTGTTACACCCTCGCAGTTTGAATGAGAGAATATAAACATTCAAACCGAAACAAAAATCAATAAATAATGATGACAACAAATCAATGGTGAAGATACCAGCATATTGAATCATTGATGGAACATAAAGAACGTGAAGTTGGCAAACTTGTATTTCTCTCGAACGAACTGAATGTCTTCTTCCATGTGTTTTGATGCATTGTTATTGCATAAGGCTAGTGAACAGTTAGACTACCCTGGTGTTATCATAATAATTCAATGGTGGCCAAAGCAAAAGGAATGTATTCAACAAATACATCTGCTAATGTGTGATATTAGGCTTCAAACACTTGAGTAAGTGACAATAACTTTGCATTTAGAAGACCAATATAACTAAATGTTACCACCCAAAAACACATAACATGTAGAAGAGGATATTAAACCAAATGTAGAGCAAACATATGTTGTTTCACATGATCTAAAGTTGGTATCCAATTAAAGGTATAAGATTAATTCTATAGCCTAACACCATTACATGTCTAAACCAAACTCCAGGTTTACAAACTCTTTTTGAATCTTTTTTACTTTTAATTAAACTTGCATAGTATTTAAAAGTTTGAAAAAGTTAGTAAAATTTGTGACAAATCTTGTAACACTTGCATTTGTATGCAACTATTTGGTTTCCGCGCGTTGCTGCAGAAATTCTATCATGATTTCTAATATCAGGACGCATATACGATCCCGTATATCAAAACACGAATATAAAAACACGTTACAACAGCTGCTCAGACATAAAACCATAAAGTGTAGCTGTCATAAACGTGTCCGTCATACCATAACAAAAAAAATGTAAGGTTTAGTTATAAAATCTAAGATTAATAAACACGAACAAATGACGATCAAATAAAACGGTAAAAACTTATTATTATTTTATAATTATGATTATTAATTAATTTTGAGCTTACCGTCCTTATGTGGTAACAGTAGCTCAAATATCAAAATGTTAACCAAAAATCGATCGCAACGCTTGTCAATACATCATATGTCACACCCCTAGCTGGCGGGCCGGTTCGAATGTCCAGTCGGGCGGAATTGTCCCGTGGCGTGATATCGGGATGATAATCGGAGTGATCAGATTGTTACATTGCGCATGATATAAAATGAGAAAGCACTAAATGAAATAGAACTACAAAGTTAAATTACGTCAGTATTGTTCATAATTTAACAATGTAAATATACTAATAACATCATAAATATTCCATCTTGTATGTGCACAAAATGTACAAAATAATATGTATAATGATGTTCAAAATATGCACGTCTAAAATAGTAGGTCCTCTATCTGGGCATCCTAGTCACAAGCACGAACTTCTTAATTAAATCTGTTTGTCACCTGAGAAGTCATGCAAAAATAAAGTCAACATATGATTGGTGAGTTCATATAATTTTGTTTGAAAATGAATTTGTACAAACCTAACCGAATGACAACCTTAACCTCATTAACAACCATCTATGTCATCCAGTCAAGTATGCTTATATATATGGCATACGTAGGGTCAAGCTTACCGCCAGCCCACCACATACCAAACCGCATACATATTGTTGTTAATGATAATTAAGTGTTTCATTCCTCGTCATCAACACACTAGTTCTTGTTAGTTTCACCAAAATGTGGAAGTTCTTTTGATTTAATAAGCTCATCACACACATGAACAACCATAACAAATGTAGAAACATTTAATCAAAATGCTTAAATAAGTAAATAAATATACATTTAATTAAAACTAAGACCTAATGATTGGGCCTTGGTCAAACTCGAGTAGATTAGTCTAGCAATCAAGGTTCTTAGCAGTTGAGGAGTCTGTAAATATCATCAAACATGAGACCTATAATTAGTCAGTCTAGCTAGGACTTCATGAAATATAGGATTTTATAGTTCGCTCTAGATCGTCCATGTTCGTTCTTGTTCGTATAGATCGTTAGTTCTTTAGCACATCCTATCTTTGAATATTTCCCAAACATTCCTCTGAAAATAGATCGTTGAAAACAGTTATTCGAAATAGATCTTTAGTTCTTTGAAAATATATCATTACATACAGTTCTTTGATTTAGATCTTTAGTTCTTTGAAAATAGACTTTTGAAAATAATTCTTTCATTTGAAATAGTTATCTACTCATGATGAATAAATAACCCATTTTGAAATCCTGCAAATAGTTTACCTAGACAAAATCTAGGATAACAATTATACATGTAAAACATATATGAGTCAAAGCATTTAAGTAAATATAATCCAAGGAAAATAATTTACGCATGCTTCTCAGCCCCGCGTTTATAAAACAAAATTGTTTAGAAAAGGGGTAATGAACTCACTTGTGTTGTAGCTCTTATGTGACACCCTGTATTTTCCAGGTCAGCTTTATATTTATTTAAATGTTTATTTAAATGCTTATTGTACACGTGGCACTAGAATTAGTTTAATTTAGTGTGACACATGGCACGACAGTACGAACACCGACACACAGCAAGATAATTCGTAGAATTATCGGCAAACAACACACACGTGTCAAAACACACGAACGCCGGTGAACGTCAAGCACATTGTGTAGCACAACACTCGAACCCTCACGAAATGCTCACACATTGAACTTGGAAGTTCAAACAGAGCCAAACGATGGTTCGTAGACGTGAAAACGACGACGAACGGATCAAAACCCATTGAAACAGGCTTATTGGGCTCTCCAGGGGCCCATCGCGGTACGCGATGGCCCTACAAGGAAAACTGACGCGATACGCGGCAGACATCGCGAAGAGTTGACTCCCGGATTTCTTCGCGTAGCGCGAAGCACTTTTTGAACCTTCACCGCGGTACGCGAAGCCGCCCAGTCGACAAAATCTTTATAAATCCAAGACAATGATGCCTATACTATCTTTACTCATCATATCTCCGGCTTCACACGAAATCTGTCGACCAACTTTGTCTTCCCCATCAATTTTCAGCCATTTTCCACCATTGTTGAGCCTCTTGAAGCTCAAGACTTGAACTTTTGAAGACCCAAGGAGACCAAGGAGGACTTCCAAGCACCACCACCCACTTGCACCTGCTGTGGAGCTGCTTTCTAACCTTCCAGGAGCACTCAAGAGCTGTCAAGAGTCTATCTCGAACTTCTAGAGCTTCCTAAGGTAGTTTCTATGGCTAAAACACTCTTTTACACATCAATACACACATGCATGGGTGAAACCCACATGCAAGCACTCATGGTCCACATGCACGAGATTAGGATCTGGGTTTGATGATTTAGATGTATTTCTTGATGATCTATGATGATATTCTAGTGATTGATGATGATCTATAATGTAGGATGTTGTTAAAGGCATGACTTGTATATGTAATGTTGAAATATTTCCATGCATGCATGATCCACGATTGTTGGAATGATTTTGATTATATAAATATGTTTATTGATGATATTAGAAGTGTTACTCATGGCTAGATTTGATTGAAATGGTTAAAAGGTTGATATTTGATAAGCTTTCTATTATTAGAAACTTTATGTTGACAAGATGATATTTTGGATGAGATAATGAGCATGCATGTATGTAGGATTGCTCTTAGGATGATAATATGATGATTGAAATACTTGGAATGTGATTTTAATAATGTTATGGTCATTTTTGGGCATAGTTACTATATTTAGTAACTTTTTGAGCCAAAGTATTGATAGATAATGGTTTGGACTATGTTAACATGTTTATATGATGTTAGATGATTTATTAGGATGGTTTATGACGTAAAAATGGTTTAGAAATGTTTAAATGGTCACTTTGATGCAAAAACAACAAGGTTACTCTTTATAGTAACTTTATTTTTACAAAAACCGACTTAGGAATATGTTGAATGATTCGAGCATGCTAAATGGATTATTATGTTATAATAAGATGAATAGATGCTAAGTTAGATGGTTTCTGATGTCACGTATGCTAAAAATGGAAACTTTCCATTTTAGGAAACTTTTATGTGCTAACTTGTTATAAACGACTTATGTGACTTTGTATGATGATGTGTTATGTGTTAACATGATCACGTAGGACTAACGAGCATGCTAGAATTTTAAAACTGTTATGCTTTGTGAACTTTCCAAAAATGGAAACTTACTATAAATAGTAAGTTGTCCATAGACGCGACTTGCGCGTTTAGCACACGACGAGCACTTACACGATTGCTACACGATTCACAAACCGTCACACGGTTCACCAACGGGTCGTTGACTTGACACGGTCAACTCTGGTCAAACACGGTCAATGTGGACCAACACAGTCAAACACGGTCAATGTGGACCAACACAGTCACACACGGTCAATGTGGAGCAACACGAGCAAACACGGTCATTGTGGACCAACACGGACAAACATGAACAACCAAGGGTTGTTGGATACAAACACGAGCACTAACACAAACACTAGCACGGTCACATACACGAACTCACATACGGTGTACAATATAGATTGCCGGTGACCGACACGTGCTACTACATCAGGAGCTTACGCTTGATTTGAATTTTCATCACTAAGGTGAGTTTACGGCCCCTCTTTACTCTTTTTCAAACGCTTTTAAATAGGGGGAGAATACTAGTTACATCGAGTCAAACATTTATTACTGTACAAACATATTTGGTGTATGCTGGTTTATTGGACAAACATTAAGTGTTGAACTCGTATTAAGCCCTCACAAAGTCTTACCGTTAATGTACGAACAACGTGGTAGATTTGGATGGATCCATTAGGGAATGACTAACCCCACGGGGCACTATGTTGACTGGATGTCATAACCCGTGCAAACTCTGACCTAACTTGTTATGTATACGAGACATAGTGGAGGCAAGGACAAACAAGTCTAGTTCGGTAGTGATGCACTGACACTTTGGGCCTAGGGCTTGGTACTAACATTTGATAAACAGCATGACACACTTTCTTACTATATGTATATCAAAACCTGTGAACTCACCAACCTTTGTGTTGACACTTTTTCTAACTTGTATTCTCAGGAAATTAGCATGGCAAGCACTTGGAACAGGAATGCACATAGGGGATTGAGCATAGGACCCCGCATGCATTTTGTTTATCTTTTGAAAACTATTTCGTTCGGTTATGTATTAAACAATGTTATGTCTGACAACTACTTATTTCCGCTGCATATGTAAAACGTGTTAATTTTCCGCTGCTCAATTCATTATATCAATTTCTGCTGCAAACTATTTTATTAAGTGTATGTGTCAAACTTTGGATTTGTAAACGCATATAGAGGTGTTCTATATGACCTTGAGCTGTGATTCTGGACACGTCACATCCAAGTGGACATACGCCACGAGTGGGAATTTGGGGGTGTGACATCTTATGATTCAATCAAGAAAATATGTGCGCTCGTTTGTTGTAAACTAGGTATCTTCAGCACCTGTGTTGATTTATTATGATTCGAGTACTATGAGTTTTTGAAGTTGACGCATATAGAGTTTTGGTCTCGGTGTGCGACTAGGTGTCCCATATACTTACTAATATGTTACTAAGATTTCTCTAATTATTCTATGTTACATACTCTCTATGAGTCCCTTATCCCTTAGTAAATAACAATTAAACCTTATTTATATAAGGTTTATACTAATAAAATACATGACCTTTTCTTTTTTAAATAAACAATCATTTATAAAGTCCTCTTCAAATTGTAAAATATTAAGTTTAGAAATCCTTTAAATTATTTTTAAAATATTTTAATAAGTTAATTTATAAGCCATTATATTTTAGTAAAAACATAAGTTATTTTTATGAAAAATATAGTTAAACATGTTAGAACTTAAGTTAATCTTACTAGATTAACTCCAAGTCCTTCATTAGTTCTTTGTTACCACATTGTTCTTTGTTTATTCTTGTGTATATCATCCCGTTAAATTATTCAATTTGAACAATCTAAGTTGATTATACAATGCATGTAGTCACTAAGTGTTGTGAGTTGACACACAAAATCAACACCTCTATACTTAGTTGTTTTGTTGAACTCCCATGGATCCCAACTTGTTCTTTGGTCTTCTTTTAGCACTCAATATCATTTAACAACTCTTAGATTATTGAGTTTTATATGAAACATACTTAGTTCATTTGCTTAGAATTCACTAAGTTTAGGTTTTTGTAATTAGTATCATTAGTTTACAGCTTGTAACCAATTTCCTTGGACCTTAACTATTGCCACCCTTTTTGTCCATGACTTATTAACAATACCCATAAGTAATAATCTTACCTGATTGCTAAACATATGTTTAGTTGTTTAAATTAGTTTATAAAACTTTGATATTAAAAACCTTAAGTTGGATGGATTACAAAACCAACTAACACAACAAAGGATCCTTATGGACCATTGTCAATGCTAATCCTTCACTTATGATTTTCATCAAACAATTCAAGCCATTTTAAACTCAAATGGTTGTTAAACATACTTGTTCAAGTGTTAAGTTAGTTTAGGAATAGTTTTAGATTGAAATTCTATAATTTTGGTGAAGGACCAAACCGGTTTAGACATAGGAAAAACCCAACAGTTTCTACTCGACTAACTCATGTTCAAACAACCCTCTTGATCTCATTTCTTGGTCATTTATGCTGGTTCCAAGTTTAATTTCCGCGTATTAGAGCTAAATGTTAATATTGACAGGTTGCTGAGATAATATTGATGCTGAAAACCAACTAATATCGATTGAACAGCAGGTGTATAATGTCGATGTTGCAGTACCGACATAGACAGCTCCAATTCGATTCCCAACTGTTCCAAACTTTAATCTAATGTTTTCCTTAACTTCCTAACTCGATTTGGTGCACATCCTAAGGGTTTTGAAGCTTAAAAATCGACTGAAATGATGCTGATGTTCGAGAATCTCCCCAAAACAGTAGCAGTCACATAATCAGCTCGTTTGAGCTCATTTTTGGTCCGTTTTTATGATTCAAAGCTTGATATCTTTGTCCCTTCACAATCTAAGAGTTCCTAATTAGTATTTTGTATGTATCCTAAATGATTTGAAGTGATAAAAACGATTTAGAAGCTTACCTTGCCGGAATGGGAGAAAACCCTCAAAATCAGCAACTTCTCTCTAGAACTTCGACCAAATCAATCTGTTTCAGCTCCGATCAATTGTACTAATTTGTTCCTCTCGTTCTTATGGTCTTTTTGACTACTAGATCATCGAATTTGGTGGAGAAACAAATAGGTTATGATGATTTGAAGTTGGAAATGGGTGGTAAAATGTGATGGTCGGAAATCTTGAGAAAGAAGAAGTGGGCTGCAAAAGTGAGGAGAAAAAGAGAGATTAAGGGCTTTTATAGCCCGGGTATGTTCGGGTGTGGTCGGTCTCGCTCGGTTTCGGTTTCGTACGTCGTTTTTCGTAGTTTTCGTAATATTACGTAACTTAATAAAGATAGAAAATTTTTTAAACTTTTTAAAATGGTAAATCCTAATAAATTAACTAATTATCTTTTATTTATTTTTAAAAATTTTAGAAATGTTTATTTTTATTGTTTCATCAGATCGTATCGTTTTCGCGCGTATTCGTACGAATCGTCACTCATTCGAACACGACGACAACGTTACTTTCCAATAAGGTTTTCTAATTATTAGATATCGTTCAGAACATTAACCTTACAAATATATTTATGTGAATCGTCACCCACACAAATACTCCGTCGGTTTAATATCACATAACGACATCCATTATTGTTTTGTTTTATACAATCTCACATACGTTTATACATAATAACATCCTAGATAACATTCACATAACAGTTATGTGTTGTCAGATATGATTCTAACTGTTAAACCATGGATTCATGATATGATTCTGAAATAGATCTGTAATAGTTTCATATTAAACATCAATTGATAAAAATACACATATAATATACATAGTTCATACTTGATCTACTGTACAAGTCACTATTCCGGCTACGGTTCCGGCACTGATGTTACATCATAAAACAATAAATCGAATCGTCTGCAAAAGTTTTACGTGTTAGTTAAATAATTATTATCATTAATAATTATTATTAGTATTACGTTGTACGTATATATAGTAATGAAAAGCAGAAAAAAAACTAATCCTAAATACAACTGAAGATGTAACTTTTAATTGTATATTATTATAATGTATATACTTCATTTGGATTATTTGATATTGATTAGTCACAACTTCCCCTCGCATTTGAGACGGGGGTGTGATATAAAACAACCAGGTCGTGGCTTTTGGTTGCCACATAATAATATTTTTCTTTTTCTTTTTATTATTAGTTAGCAATTTAACCCAACTTAAAGTCATCAATTTGTGAGTTTCACTAATAGTTTTATATGGAGTGATATCGATTATGAGGAATTTGTTTATTATTTGTGTAAACCTTTAGAATCATTAGATTAGAATTTAACTTTTAGTGTGTTATCATATTAAACGCCCTATTTACGGTGCACATATATAATGTATATATGTCTGGGCTCATAAGGGACAAAAGTAAAAATGCACTAATTTTAACGTTATTTTAATTATTTTGTAAAAATAAAGTTAAAATCGTTGGGATGATCAACTTCAAATGATAACTTTGAGCCGGAGACTCTTTCAGAGTAGCATCTCTATCCCAATTGGGATAGGGATAAGGTTTGTATCTATCCTTATCCCAGACCCTATTAAAAAGTGAAAATATAGTGGGTAAAGTTGTTGTTTGTGTTATCATATTAACATCTTGGGAACACATTCATTTTATGGTACCTTATTAACTTTGTTATAGTCTTTTTCTTATATTAAATGATATGACACATGTCATTATCTAATGTTTATATTTTTTTATTAAGTAAATAATAATAATATTAAAAGAAAATATTTGTACATATGTAAATAAATTTATTATAAATAATTATTATATTTTTTAACTAAATAATTATGAATGATTATTTCATATTTTATTTCATTATTATGTGTGATACATAGGTTTTGATAAGTTGATGTTTACTATATCAAGTCGCTCTTTTTTCAAGTGATATCTTTATCATTTATACTCTAACAAACAAACCTCCACTCCTCTATTCTCAGATTCAAATATATATATATATATATATATATATATATATATATATAGGGAAGTGATAAAAATATAACCCACTAAAAATAAGTTAAACCATTAACCATGGTTGTAGAAGTCGCTAGGTGCTAGTCCGGCGGTGAGGTACCGCCTAGGAATTAATCGGGATTAATCGGCGCTAGGCGGATTGAAATTTTTATATGTAATTTTACAAATATATATTATATACACAAATACTTCAAATAATTTTAAAAAATATACTTAAATATATACTAAAAAAAGTACTTTAAAGTGCAAACTTAAACACTGAGTCCAAAGTTTAGAGATAAATTTTGATGTTAACTGCCTGGATTCAATGTTTCAGAGATATACTAAAGATTTTTGGTTGAGAAATGTCTAAATAATCATGAAATTGGTCTCTTTTTACCATAAAAAAGTCAAAAAAAGTCAAAAAAGTGAAAAAAAATCTGATTGGGCCGCCTAGACCCCGCCTAGCACCGCCTAGGCCAAAAATTAGACAGTAGAAGGGCGCCTAGCGCCTAGGCGCCGCCTAGGCCGATTTTTACAACACTGCCATTAACTATCAACTAATGGTTAACTTAAAAGTAAATGCATAAGATCTTGCCACGTGTCATTTTTCATTTTTTAATATGGGAGGGTATTTTAGACAGTTTGTAATCACTCAAAAAGATAGATATAATATGATAGTGACAAGTGTCACTATATAATATATTTTAATAAATCTAATTTTTATATAAAGTTTACCCCATCTTTTTTTAAACATTAATAACTTTTTTATACTATATTATTTTTTGAGTTAATTACACGGATGATCCTTGTGGTTTACCCATATTGCACGGATGGTCCCTAACTTCGAGAAATAAAAACGGTGGCCGAATACTTTGCAAAACCGTAACACAGATGGTCCCTGGAGTGGACGGACGTTAGTTTTTGCTGTTAAATTTTATAAAATGACCAACATACCCCTTGTCCCTTACCCTTTTCACTGGAACAAATACACACACCAAACACACACATGTGTGTGTTCTGGAACATGCAAAGATTCCCAAACCACCACCACTGAGCACCTCCGGCAACCACCACCGAGCACCTCCGTCAACCATCACCACCGAGAACCTCCTTCAACCATCACCACCGAGCACCTCCAACAACCACCCCACCGAGCACCTCTGGCAACCACCTTCACCTGCGCTCTCCACCGTCGCCATCACAGCCTCCGACGGAAGGCTAAGTCCCTGTCGACACATGACGAGCATTTGAAAGATGATGGTGGTCTGTGGTGGTCATCATGGCCTTCGAATTTCGTTGTCTAGATCCCAAACTCTCACATGCCTGGAGTGTCAGCTTTTAAAGGGTTTTTTAGGGATTT